>SJYC01112533.1:0-13550 GCA_006408675.1 Madoqua kirkii | reverse complement strand
TATTCACCATCTAATATTAAAGTGTTTCTTATACACTTTGGATTATGTGAAACTTGAAAGAGGTAAACAAAAAAATTCTTTTTATTTTTATCAAATATTAGCTTTTATATCACTGACATAATTTATTATTTTTACCCAATATAATTTAAACTGCATAAGAATAGAAACTCTGTTTAATCTACTTCTGTGCCCTGCAGTGCTAGAACTGGGTCTCTTACATAGTAGGTAATTAGTGAATATTTAAATAACAATTGAATGAGTGAGCTAATATGATTAACAAATAATCTTCAATATTATTTTTGGCATGCTATTCTATAACTGATAATGGTTTTATTATTTTATTTTTAAACTGATTTATCAAATATATCCTAAATATATATCTATACCAAATATTTATAAATTCATTGCATGTATATAACAATTTCTTCCTTGGAAGAAAAGCTATGACAAACCAAGGCAGCGTATCAAAGACAGAGACATCATTTTGGTGACAAAGGTCCATGTAGTCAAAGCTATGGTTTTTCCAGCAGTGACGTAATGATGTGAGAGTTGGACCATGAAGAAGTCTGAGCACCAAAGAATAGGTGGTGCTAGAGAAGACTCTTGAGAGTCATTTGGACAGCAAGGAGCTCAAACCAGTTAATCCTAAAGGAAATCAACTCTGAATATTGTTTGGAAGGACTGGTGCTGAAGCAGAAGCTCCAGTACTTTGGCCACCTGATGCAAAGAACTGACTCATTGAAAAAGACCATGATGCTGGGAAAGATTGAGGGCAGGAGGAGAAGGGGACAACAGAGGATGAGATGGTTAGAGAGCATCACCAACTCAATGGACATGAATTGGAGCAAACTCCAGAAGACTGGAGGACAGGGAAGCCTGGTATGCTGCAGTCCATGGGATCTCAGAGTTGGAGAAGACTTAATAACTGAACAACAATATAACAGTTTATCTCCATCTGAACAGCTAGATTATTTCTTCATTTTTCTCCAGTATAAACAAATTCACAATAATGAACTGAAAGTGAAAGTGTTTGTCACTCATTTGTGTCTGTGCAATGGGCTGTAGCCTGCCAGGTTCCTCTGTCCTTTGAATTCTCCAGGCAAGAAGTAGGTTGCTGTTCCCTTCTCCAAGGGATCTTTCCAACTCAAGGAGCAAACCTGGGTCTCCTGGTTTGCAGACAGATTCTCTACTGTTTGAACCATGAGGGGAACCCCTAAGAAGAAAGTCTTCCCTGACTGTGAATAATAATTTTAGCTAAATCTTTGTGTAGATCACTTCCTGAGAATAAATTCTAGAAAAGATAGCTATGTCAATTTGTCTATGACTTGTGCATACAGAACCCAATTTTCATTCCCTCAAAAACACAGCATATTCTTTTTTCAACTGCATTAATGAATACTTGACAAAATTGTAGTACATTTAAAATGTACATGATGCCTGATATATGTCTACGTTATGTTAGGATTCCTCTCACCTAGTTAATAAAATACCCATCAGCTCACATATTATCCTCATGACCTCATGTTAGCTTGACTGCATTTGTAAAGATCCATTTCCAAATAAGGTTATGTTCTAAAGTACTGATTATTAGGAATTCCACATATCTTTTGCTGCTGCTGCTGCTAAGTTGCTTCAGTCAGGTCTGACTGTGTCACCCCATAGACAGCAGCCCACCCGTCTCCTCAGTCTCTTGGATTCTCCAGGCAAGAACACTGGAGTGGGTTGCCATTTCCTTTTCCAATGCATGAAAGTGAAAAGTGAAAGTGAAGTCCCTCAGTCGTGTCTGACTCTTATCGACCCCATGGACTGCAGCCTACCAGGCTCCTCCATCCATGGGATTTTCCAGGCAAGAGTATTGGAGTGGGGTGCAACATATCTTTTGGGAGAATACAATTTAAACCATAATGGTAAACAATCTAGTTGAGCTGTAAATAGTGGTATTACATAGTCTTAAGAAATAAAATAAAAATTAATATTGATTTAAACAAGGGGGACTAGAAGTATGCCTGTGTATACAAAAGAAAAAATATGGGGAGAAAAAAGCTAAGTTTTCAGTCATCTAAAATTAAAAAAAAATCATAAGATAATAATGTGAGCAGTTTAGTACTGAAACAGTGAAAGAAATGCCAAGAGAATCAGGACAGTTCACATCTGCCAATAGAAGGGGATAGGATGTAAAGTTGCTTTTTTAATGATACCTTTTAGAAATATGAGTGTAAATATTTATTTTGTATGTGAATACAACAATATGATAAAATAAAAGCAAATTAAATAATAATCATTAAATATTTGTCTAAAATGTCAGCATTAAAAGTGTGGCAATCTAAAAGCCTCAAGTCAGGCAAACTAGCTCTGAGACTATTGAGATCTTATCCAAATTACAAAAGGGCTAATACAATCAATATGCCTCAGTTCAGTTCAGTTCAGTTCAGTTCAATTCAGTCGCTCAGTCATATCTGACTCTTGAGACCCCATGAATCACAGCATGCCAGGCCTTCCTGCCCATCACCAACTCCCGGAGTTGACTCAAACTCATGTCCATCAAGTCGGTGCCATCCAGCCATATCATCCTCTGTCGTCCCCTTTTCCTCCTGCCCCCTTCCAGCATCACGGTCTTTCCCAGTGAGTCAAATCGTCACATGAGGTGGCCAAAGTACTGGAGTTTCAGCTTTACCATCATTCCTTCCAAGGAACACCCAGGACTGATCTCCTTCAGAACAGACTGGTTGGATCTCCTTGCAGTCCAAGGGACTCTCAAGAGTTTTCACCAACACCACAGTCCAAAAGCATCAATTCTTCGGAACTCAGCTTTCTTCACAGTCCAACTCTCACATCCATACATGACCACTGGAAATACCATAGCCTTGACTAGACGGACCTTAGTCAGCAAAGTAATGTCTCTGCTTTTCAATATGCTGTCTAGGTTGCTCCTAACTTTCCTTCCAAGGAGTAAGCGTCTTTTAATTTCATGGCTGCAATCACCATCTACAGTGATTTTGGAGCCCCCCCCCCCAAAAAAAAGTCTGACACTGTTTCCACTGTTTCCCCATCTATTTACAGCAAAGTAATGTCTCTGCTTTTCAATATGCTGTCTAGGTTGCTCCTAACTTTCCTTCCAAGGAGTAAGCGTCTTTTAATTTCATGGCTGCAATCACCATCTACAGTGATTTTGGAGCCCCCCCCCCCAAAAAAAAGTCTGACACTGTTTCCACTGTTTCCCCATCTATTTCCCATAAACAGATGGGACCAGATGCCATGATCTTTGTTTTCTGACTGTTGCATTTTAAACAAACCTTTTCACTCTCCTCTTTCACTTTCATCAAGAGGCTTTTTAGTTCCTCTTCACTTTTTGCCATAAGGGTGATATCATCTGCATATCTGAGGTTATTGATATTTCTCCCGGCAATCTTGACTCCAGCTTGTGTTTCTTCCAGTCCAGCGTTTCTCATGATGTACTCTGCATATAAGTTAAATAAGCAGAGTGACAATATACAGCCTTGACTTACTCCTTTTCTTATTTGGAACCAGTCTGTTGTTTCCTGTCCATGTGGCTTCCTGACCTGCATACAGATTTCTCAAGAGGCAGGTCAGGTGGTCTGGTATTCCACAGTTTATTGTGTTCCATACAGTCAAAGGCTTTGGCATAGTCAATAAAACAAAAATAGATGTTTTTTCTGAAACTCTTTTGCATTTTCTATTATCCAGCAGATGTTGGCAAGTTGATCTCTGGTTCCTCTGCCTTTTCTAAAACCAACTTGAACATCAGAAAGTTCACGGTTCACGTATTGCTGAAGCCTGGCTTGGAGAATTCTGAGCATTACTTTACTAGTATGTTCAGTTCAGTTGCTCAGTCGTGTCAGACTCTTTGCAAGCCCATGAATCGCAACCTCCTTGTCCATCACCAACTCCCGGAGTTCACTCAGACTCACGTCCATTTTGTCAGTGATGCCATCTAGCCATTTCATCCTCTGTTGTTCCCTTCTCCTCCTGCCCCCAATCCCTCCCAGCATCAGAGTCGTTTCCAATGAGTCAACACTTCGCATGAGGTGGACAAAGTACTGGAGTTTTAGCTTCAACATCATTCCCTTCAAAGAAATCCCAGGGCTGATCTCCTTCAGAATGGACTGGTTGGATCTCCTTGCAGTCGAAGGGACTCTCAAGAGTCTTCTCCAACACCACAGTTCAAAAGCATCAATTCTTTGGTGCTCAGCCTTCTTCACAGTCCAACTCTCACATCCATACATGACTACTGAAAAAACCATAGCCTTGGCTAGACGGACCTTAGTCGGCAAAGTAATGTCTCTACTTTTGAACATGCTATCTAGGTTGGTCATAACTTTTCTTCCAAGGAGGAAGCATATTAGATGGGTGCAACTGTGCAGTAGTTTGAGCATTCTTTGGCATTGCATTTCTTAGGGATTGGAATGAAAACTGACCTTTTCCAGTTCAGTGGCCACTGCTGATTTTTCCAAATATGCTGGCATATGTAGTGCAGCACTTTCACAGCATCATCTTTCAGGATTTGAAATAGCTCAACTGGAATTCCATAACCTCCACTAGCTTTGTTGAAGCAATGCTTTCTAAGGTCCAGTTGACTTCACATTCCAGGATTTCTGGCTCTAGGTGAGTGATCACACCATCATGATTATCTGGGTTGTGAAGATCTTTTTTTGTACAATTCTTCTGTGTATTGTTGCCTCCTCTTAATATCTTCTTCTTTTGTTAGGTCCATACCATTTCTGTCCTTCGAGTCTATCTTTGCATGAAATGTTCCCTTGGTATCTCTAATTTTCTTGAAGAGATCTCTAGTCTTCCTCATTCTGTTGTTTTCTTCTATTTCTTTGCATTGATCACTGAGGATGGCTTTCTTATCTCTCCTTGCTGTTCTTTGGAACTCTACATTCAGATGATTAAATCTTTCCTTTTCTCCTTTGTTTTTCACTTCTCTTCTTTACAGCTATTTGTAAGGCCTCCTCAGACTGCCATTTTGCTTTTCTGCATTTCTTTTTCTTGGGAATGGTCTTGATCCCTGTCTCCTGTACAATGTCAGGAACTTCTGTCCATAGTTCATCAGACACTCTATCAGATCTAGTCCCTTAAATCTATTTCTCACTTCCACTGTATAATCATAAGGGATTTGATTTAGGTCATACCTGAATGGTTTAGTGGTTTTCCCTACTTTCTTTAAGTCTGAATTTGGCAATAAGGAGTTCATGATCTGTGCCAGTTAGCTGTCAGTCTTGTTACTAGATTCTAATGATCAATAAGGTATATTAGGCTTTCCTATTCCTTCCTTTTTCTTGCTCCTTCCTCCCTCTCTTCCTCCCTTCCTTCTTTGCCTCAAATCTAATGTGCTTTTTCAGTTTAAGATTTCACTTCTTTTTCACTCAACACTTAAAAAATATTTTTAAATTTATTTCTGATCTACATAATTTCTAATAAGAAATTCACTGCTAGTTGAGTTAATTTTCATATAGGTAAGGTGTCAGGTTTTTTCCGGATGCTTTCAAGATTTTTTCCATTTTTTAATTTTCAGAAATTTAATTATGTTTGATATATCTTGTTATGAAGTTCATTGGAATTGCCATTTTTAAGATCTGTTCGTCTTCTTGAAACTGCAAGTTTATTGCCTTTCACCAAATTTGCAAAGTTTTAAGCTATCATTTCTTTTATTCTTGCTTTCGACTCTATTTTCAAAACTATGTTGTCAAAATTTATATATTTTATTATAGTCCCACAGATATCTATTTTATTGTTTGAATGTCTATTTTCTCTGTGTTTTTCAGACTGAGGGATTTTTATTGTTCTAGGATTGCCATGCTCTCCACTAGGGCATCTTCCTGACCCAGGAGTTGAACACTTGTCTCTGGTATCTCCTGCACTGGCTGGCAGGTTCTTTATGACCAGCATCACCTGAAAAGCCCATATTCTTTCTACAGGTATTTTCTCTATCATCTCTGTTCTTCTGTTGAGCCAATGCACTGAGATTGTATTTTAGTTATTGCATCTTTTAGTTTTTAAACTTCTTTTCTGTTCTTTATTTTTCTTTTGCTGAGGATTTCTATTTATATATTTGATTCAAACATGTTCATGGCTGCTTGTGGAAACATGATGGCTACTCTAAAATCTTTGCCAGATAATTTTCTCTGTTATTTTGGTGTTGCATCTTTTGATTATCTTTTTTCATTCATTATGAGACCTTTTGTTCTTCACCTGACTAGTAATTACTTTCAATTAAAATCATAAGGTTTTAACAGTAATTTTTACCCTTTTAATTGTACATTGCGAGTTTTAACAAACATATACTGTCAAGTAGCTCTCACTAAAATCAAGATATGCCAGAGTTCCATTTTCACCAAAAATGTCTCTTTCTATTTTGTGCACAATCCTTTCCCTTCTTCCTGTCCTGTTACCATTTAAATTATAAGGTCATTTTGTTGATTTCTAAAAAAGATATTAAAAATTCTGCTGAGATTCTATTTAATCTATAAATTTTGGGAGAACTGGCATCTTAATAATATTAGTATTATTTCAATATCTAAACATGGAATGTCCTTTCATTCATTTAGATCTTTTTCAATGTCTTTCTATTTTATAATTTTAAACATTAAAAACATCTACATATATTGTTAGGCTTATACCTTGTTTTTTCAGGATTTTTGATGTTTATGGAAATGGTACTTGTTTTGTTATTTTTTTGTAGCTCTTTTGCTTTGTGTTTAGTTTCAATATCCAACTATTAATTGAAAAAATATTTTTGTCTGTTGACCTTGTACCCTGTAACATCCTGTATGTACTTAGTTCCTGTAACATTGTGAATTTTTCAGTTTTTTAATGTAGATAATCATGGATTCTAGAAATACTTTTTTATTGTGCCTTTAATTAGTCACTTCCTAACTCCTTCACTGAGAAATTTCATAGGATCTATAAAGTGACTTATTTGCCTTGCTCCTGCCTGGCTTTTCTGGTGGTTCAGCTGGTAAAAAATCTCTCCACAGTGCAGAAGACCTGAGTTTGATCCCTGGGTTGGGGAGATCCCCTGGAGAAGGGAAAGGCTACCCACTCAAGTATTCTGATCTAGAGAATTCCACGGACTGAAGAGTCTATGGGATCACAAACAGTTGGAAATGACTGAGTGATTTTCACTTCATTTTGCTGACTTTAGGTGGCAAGAGTGCAATTTCTCACATGATATGATTTTTCTTCTTAGTTAATATGGTGAACTACGTGTAGTGATTGTTATATCAAGAATCATTGTTGCATCCCTTGGATAAATACCAGACTTGCAAGTCCCTCTAGCCTATTATCTAATATCAAGATGTTTTTTTCCAATTCACTATTTTTTAAAGAAAAATTTAATCAGAATATTGAAAAGCTAAAGGAAGAAGATAACCCGAATGCCATGTTGAAACCTGTGCTGGATCACTATGGATCACTAGAAGCATGCAATGCTTTTTCAACTTTAAAAATTTTTTAGTGAAAATATGTTTCTCATGGAGCAGTGAATTTCCCTGAAACTCCTCAAATTAGTGACCAACCAGGACAAGCTCCTAGTTTTTCATCCTGTGTATTTTTCATAGCATATCTTGGCTTACTTCTCCAGCCAGTGTTTTGTTTTACAAATTCTGTGAACCAGCCACAAAGTGATTTGAAGAAACAAAATAACTGTAGCTTCTTTATCTTCATGTTTTCCCTTGTGTTTACAATATCCCTTGCATGCTCTGCACTCTTTTCTAGCTTATTCTTATTTTTGTTCCAAAATCAAGCAATAGCATATCATTCTATGGTGAATACTGTCATTTTCTTCTATTATGTGCAGAATGTCCTACTCTGTACTTATATAGTATTAAATACCCTGTGTTATGTGAAAGTGTTAGCCACTCAGTTGTGTCCAACTGTTTGGGTCACCTGCTAGACTCTTCTGTACAAAGAATTCTACAAGCAAGAATACTGGAGTGGGTAGCCAGTCCCTTCTTCAGGGGCTGTTCCTGACCCAAGGATAGAACCCGGATTAGGATCAGAATTGAGATAGGATCAAAATTGCAGGCTGATTCTTTACCATCTGAGCCACCAGGGAGTATATTATGTACACAGTGTTAAATATCTGTATCGCAGGTACTTTTTGCTTTTGTGTGCTTATCTGTGCCACTAAATGATAAGCTATTTGGGAAAAAACAAAAACCAGATTTACAAGAAAAGAAATCAGTGTAATTCTTTTTATCTTTCTCAGGATTTAACACAATGTCAAGCAAAGTACCATGCTTAAAAAAATGAGAAATTAATGAGGTTCGTGACATTGTACAGGAGACAGGAATCAAGACCATCTTAAGGAAAAGAAAAGCAAAAAAAGGAAAATGGCTGTCTGAGGAAGCCTTACAAATAGCTGTGAAAAGAAGAGAAGCAAAAAGCAAGGGAGAAAAGGAAAGATATACCCATTTTAATGCAGAATTCCAAAAAATAGCAAGGAGAGATGCTTTCTAAGAAAGCCCTCCACAGTGATCAAGGCAAGGAAATAGAAGAAAACAGAATGGGGAAGACTAGAGATCTCTTCAAGAAAATTAGAGATACCAAGGGAACATTTCATGCAAAGATGGGCTCAATAAAGGACAGAAATGGTCTGGGCCTAACAGAAGCAGAAGATATTAAGAAGAGGTGGCAAGAATACACAGAACAACTGTATAAAGAGGATCTTCATGACCCAGATAATCATGATGGTGTGATCATTCACCTAGAGCCAGAAATCCTGGAATGTGAAGTCAAGTGGACCTTAGAAAGCATCAGTATGAACAAAGCTAGTGGAGGTGATGGAAGTCCAGTTGAGCTATTTCAAATCCTAAAAGATGATGCTGTGGAAGTGTTGAACTCAATATACCAGCAAATTTGGAAAACTCAGCAGTGGCCACAGAACTCGAAAAGGTCAGTTTTCAGTCCAATCCCTAAGAAAGGCAATGCCAAAGAATGCTCAAACTACCACAAAATTGCACTCATCTCACATGCTAGTGAAGTAATGCTCAAAATTCTCCAAGACACGCTTTAGCAATACGTGAACTTTGAACTTCCAGATGTTCAAGCTGGTTTTAGAAGTCAGAGAAACCAGAGATCAAATTGCCAACATCTGTTGGATCCTTAAAAAACAAAAACAAAAACAAAAACCAAGAGAGTTTCAGAAAAACATCTGTTTTTGTTTTATTGACTATGCCAAAGTCTTTGACTGTGTGGATCACAACAAACTGTGGAAAATTCTGAAAGCTGAGTGTACCAAAACACCCGACTTGCCTCTTGAGAAATCTGTTTGCAGGTCAGGAAGCCACAGTTAGAACTGGACATGGAACAACAGACTGGTTCCAAATTTGAAAAGGGGTACATCAAGGCTGTATATTGTAACTTTGCTTATTTAACTTATAAGCAGAGTACATCATGAGAAATGCTGGGCTGGAAGAAACACAAGCTGGAATCAAGATTTTCAGGAGAAATATCAATAACCTCAGATATGCAGATCTGAGGTTGCCAACCTTATGGCAGAAAGTGAAGTAGGTAGAAATAGAGGAAAACAACAGAATGGGAAAGACTAGAGATCTCTTCAAGAAAATTAGAGATACCAAGGGAACATTTCATGCAAAGATGGGCTCAATAAAGGACAGAAATGGTCTGGGCCTAACAGAAGCAGAAGATATTAAGAAGAGGTGGCAAGAATACACAGAACAACTGTATAAAGAGGATCTTCATGACCCAGATAATCATGATGGTGTGATCATTCACCTAGAGCCAGAAATCCTGGAATGTGAAGTCAAGTGGACCTTAGAAAGCATCAGTATGAACAAAGCTAGTGGAGGTGATGGAAGTCCAGTTGAGCTATTTCAAATCCTAAAAGATGATGCTGTGGAAGTGTTGAACTCAATATACCAGCAAATTTGGAAAACTCAGCAGTGGCCACAGAACTCGAAAAGGTCAGTTTTCAGTCCAATCCCTAAGAAAGGCAATGCCAAAGAATGCTCAAACTACCACAAAATTGCACTCATCTCACATGCTAGTGAAGTAATGCTCAAAATTCTCCAAGACACGCTTTAGCAATACGTGAACTTTGAACTTCCAGATGTTCAAGCTGGTTTTAGAAGTCAGAGAAACCAGAGATCAAATTGCCAACATCTGTTGGATCCTTAAAAAACAAAAACAAAAACAAAAACCAAGAGAGTTTCAGAAAAACATCTGTTTTTGTTTTATTGACTATGCCAAAGTCTTTGACTGTGTGGATCACAACAAACTGTGGAAAATTCTGAAAGCTGAGTGTACCAAAACACCCGACTTGCCTCTTGAGAAATCTGTTTGCAGGTCAGGAAGCCACAGTTAGAACTGGACATGGAACAACAGACTGGTTCCAAATTTGAAAAGGGGTACATCAAGGCTGTATATTGTAACTTTGCTTATTTAACTTATAAGCAGAGTACATCATGAGAAATGCTGGGCTGGAAGAAACACAAGCTGGAATCAAGATTTTCAGGAGAAATATCAATAACCTCAGATATGCAGATCTGAGGTTGCCAACCTTATGGCAGAAAGTGAAGTAGGACTAAAAAGCCTCTTGATAAAAGCAAAAGAGAGAAATGAAAAAGTTGGCTTAAAGATTAACATTCAGAAAACTAAGATCATGGCATCTGGTCCCATCACTTCATGACAAATAGATGGGGAAACAGTGGATGACTTTATTTTTTTGGCTTCAAAATCCCTGCAGATGGTGATTGCCTCCATGAAATTTCCTTTCTCCTTACAAGGAAAGTTATGAGCAACTTAGATAGCATATTAAAAAGCAGAGACATTACTTTGTCCACAAAGGTCTGTCTAGTCAAGGCTATGGTTTTTCCAGTAGCCATGTATGGCTGTGAGAGTTGGACTATAAAGAAAGCTGAGCACCAAAGAATTGATGCTTTTGAATCATGGTGTTAGAGAAGACTTTTGAGAGTCCCTTGGACTGCAAGGAGATCCACTCAGTCCATCCTAAAAGAAATCAACCTTGGGTGTTCATTGGAAAGACTGATGTTGAAGCTGAAACTCCAATACTTTGGCCAAGGGCTGATGGGAAGGGCTGGCTCATTTGAAAAGACCCTGATGCTGGGGAAGACTGAGGGCAGGAGGAGACGGGGATGACAGAGGATGAGATGGTTGGATGGCCTCACCAACTCAATGAACATGAGTTTGGGTCAATTCTGGGAGTTGGTGATGGACAGGGAGGCCTGGCGTGCTACAGTTCATGGGGTCGCAAAAAGTTGGACACGACTATGTTACTGAACTGAACTGAACTGAATGATTGATTGTATTGACTAATCCAGGTCTAATTAAGTTTCACTAGTAAGAACTTTTTCGGGATTGAATATTCTCTTATTTAGCTTTTTGATTTAAAATATATTTAATCACTACTGGGATAATTATGAGGTTGGTTTAGAGAAAAATTATAAAGCATTTGGATAAGGCACTTTTACTTATTATCTAAATCTGTGAGCTAATGCCAGATTATCAGTTTTGTTTTGCTGGTTGAGAGGGGGCAAAATGTCCCTTTTAAGATTATTTTCAAAATGAACTCTTTAATAAGTGAAAAGTGACATTCCTGATTGAGAAATTTTGTTATTGCTTCAAATAAAGACTCATGTAAATATTTTTTCTGATTGGTTATTTTTTGACTAGAGAATAAAGAAGGTCTGGATAAGCAAACCTAAGAACTTAGACAAATACTGTCCTGATACACCCAACAATATCTCTACATGTATCTGGGTTGGAAAAAAAAAAAAAAGATACTTAATTTTTTTTTTTTTTTTTTTTAGAATTTTCTTTTGTCTGATTTATTTTTCAGGCCTTATCAGTGGCATCAGCCAGATAGCTCACAGGTTTATTTTCTTTTCAGTATTCTTTAAATTTATGCATTAAATGTATAAATGGTGAGCTTTACATTAAGCTCACCATCACTCTATATTTATCTAGATTATGCAGTCATTTCCAGAAGTAAGCTCTTCTCTATCATTCTTTGCTAATCTTATGTAAAAAAAATTAGATTATGTATATGGATGCGAGAGTTGGACTGTGAAGAAAGCTGAGCGCCGAAGAATTGATGCTTCTGAACTGTGGTGTTGGAAAAGACTCTTGAGAGCACCTTAAACTACAAGGAGATCCAACCAGTTCATTCTGAAGGAGATCAATCCTGGGATTTCTTTGGAAGGAATGATGGTAAAGCTGAAACTCCAGTACTTTGGCCACTTCATGCGAAGAGTTGACTCATTGGAAAAGACTCTGATGCTGGGAAAGATTGGGGGCAGGAGGAAAAGGGGATGACAGATGATGAGATGGCTGGATGGCCTCACTGACTCGATGGACATCAGTATGAGAGAACTCTGGAAGTTGGTGATGGACAGGGAGGCCTGGTGTGCTGTGATTCATGGGGTCACAAAGAGTCGGATACGACTGAGTGACTGAACTGAACTGATACCAGAACTGAATCGATATATCATTTGAAGCTTTACATTTAAAAATATAATTCATGTCTTAAATAAGTTTACAGTAATACATTCATATTCACATTTGATTAAAATATGAGTTATTTCTAAATTTCTGATAAAGTATTTGCCTTTTTTTTTTTACCATATATTTTAGAAAGAGACCTGTCTATTTGTCAGATACCATTGTATAAATTAGTCTGCTTTTGCAAGCATAAAATTTCTATGAAAGCATAACTTTACCTTGTTCACACTTCTTTTACAATGTGCTTTAGCACATAATATTGATTCAATAGTGTTTGCTAAATGGACAACCAGTAACATTTTTGACTTTGCCACAGAAATATTCTGACCCCCAAAATATGAGTATGTGCAATTATCTCTTTATCTTTGATTCCTTGGCTATCCCATTATTGAGCTTTTAGTAGTTCACACCTCCAATTCATCCTTGAATCTCAGTCCATCCTTGATTCTGAGTAATTTTATATTCCTTCATACCATTCCTATAATTCACTTCAGCTGTGATCCACTCTATGACCCACATCTCAAAGTTGAATCCTAGTGATCTTTAGCTTTCTTGAGCAAAACTATTGTAAGTGATAGAAGTCTTGAAATTTCAGTGAATTGCCAAATTATTTAAAATAGTGCTCTTGAGGATAACAGATAGAATGTAATCTCAGAGGTTATATGATTCTTCTTTCAAATTCAGACACAAACTAGATTTATGAAATTATAATTAGACCTTTAATATATTGTTTATAGAATGTATATAATAATGGCAATTCTGCCTTGATCAGAGTGTAGCTATCAGGATAAAGTATGTGAGAAACGTGGGTAAACTATAAAATGCCATGTAAGTTTAAGGATATTAAAACAAACAAACAAAAAACCCTCCTGGAACTAAATGTTTATAGCAAGGTTGCAGGATAAAGGTTTAATATACAAAGTCAATTCCCTTTTATACTACTAATGAGCAACAGAAATTTGAAAACAAATACAAAATCTTGCTTACATTAGCAATAAAAAATTGAAAGTTTATAGATAAATCTAATGAAATATATATAGTAATTT
>SJYC01112532.1:42-20212 GCA_006408675.1 Madoqua kirkii | reverse complement strand
ATGGATAATAAAATAAACTAATAAATGAAAATTGATGGGAATTGAAAAGCATGTAGAAAATCCTAGCTTCAGAAATTTAAAGAGAATTTTTAAAGTGAATCAGAATATTTTGTAGTCTTGATTTTCAACATTAAAGAAGCCCTCTATAATTTTAACTGATTATTTTACCAGTAATTTTTATTTAACTAAAATCTCTGTGTGCCATAGAGCATCTTTTTGTTGAGGCTAGTGCAAGGAGCAGGGTGATGGTAAAAAATCAAACCGTATTTTTTCTAGAGTAAGATCTATTTAACTTTGTAGAACCAACCCAAAGGCTCTAAATCATCAGAAAAAGAGCAACAACTGTAAAATGATAATATGTTTATTGTCATTTAGGACTTGTCATTTGATGATGAAAAATAAAATCCAGAAGCCTCTATTAAGCAACTTGGCCAGGGTCCCTTCATTGTCATTGCCAGTAAACTATTCCATATTTGCAGCAACAGTCCTGGATATGTCTTCAGCTCAGCTACCTTTTGGACATAAATACAAGTTCTGAAAAGCATCTCTCTGCCAATTCAAATAATAAAATCAATTGAAATAGCAGGATTGTTCATTGGGATTGTATAACATGCTTGCAGGTTCAATATAGAAAATGTCAGTTTATCCACTGAGAAATTTATATTAATTCAGTTTTCTTTTTCCCACAAAGTCCTAGATTATTAAACTCTACTATTCACCATCTAGTTGGACATGTATGTGAGTTTGAGTAAGTTCTGGGAGTTGGTGATGGACAGGAAAGCCTGGCATGCTTAGTCCATGGGGTCGCAAAGAGTCAGACATGACTGAATGACTGAGCTGAACTGATTCATCAGTAGGTGAATAAAATGTGTAACAAAATATCGTGATGAATAATAGGGAACCTCAATATTTTATAAGTTTGTTGAGTATAAACTAGAAATATCAATATTTTCATTTAACATTTCAAATTGTTTTTATTTATAGAGAATGAAGGTGTAAATTTACCTTTGAGGACATACTACTTAATTTTGGGGAAAATGCTGGTGATTTATATTTTTTCAGTCATACTAATGTACAATGGGCTTCCCTGGTGCCTCAGAGGTTAAAGTGTTTGCCTCCAATATGGGAGACCCGGGTTCGATCCCTGGGTAGGGAAGATCCCCTGGAGAAAGAAATGTCAATCCACTCTAGTATTCTTGCCTGGAAAATCCCACGGACGAAGAAGCCTAGTAGGTTACAGTCCACAGGGTCGCAAAGAGTTGGACACGACTGAGCTTCACCTTAATGTACAACAAGTGCCTACACATATTGGATTAGATTCATATGCAGCAAAATAAATAACAGTTGATATAATATTAGATCATTTTGCAAAATTCGGTTATATTTATTTGAACTGGGTTTCTATAAATGCTGTAGCTTTCTTGAGGAGAAATGCTAGATTTCTAACTGGATTTAGATGATCAAATATGTTATTATTATAGCTGATGAATAATTCCTATTTGAAGACAGTTTGTAATTTTGTTCCTTATTTTCCTCTTTTTGAGTATGTATGTTGTGTCTATATGTGTTCCTTTTATCTATGTACTGTGTTTACTATTCGGAAATCATTAATTAGCAGACTTCCCTGTGGACAAGAGGTGAAGACCTAGTTCCCCCAATGCAGGGGACCTAGTTTCCATCCCTGGTCAATGAACTGTAATAGATCCCACATGCCGCAATGATAATCCTGCATGCCACAATTAAGACCTGGCATAGCCAAAACAACAACAACAACAACAAAAAAACACTAAAAACATTAATTAGAAATGGTGAGAAATGCAAAATAAAAACATGAGCTTCTTTCTACTAAGAGATTCTGTGGAGAGGAATTAGTTATGACATCCTCATTAAGGGTGGAAAGCTCATTCTCAGGGAGGCCCTCTTTGACCACTCTACATTAATAAAGCCTCTGCTACAATACTTCATATCTTAAAATATTTTCCTTTTGCAGGGTGTTTTTCCTAAAAATGAACCCTTATTTATATTTACGTTTGTATTCTGATGGTATTGAAATACAACTACTAAACTTACACATACAAATCACCAAGGAGTCTTACTCTATTCTTTTAACTGACCTCATTGTTTTCCTGAGATTCTATATTTTTGAAAGAACCTTAAAATTGTCTATTAAATACAGTCTGGTTTCAAACTTTCAGTCTCAGGTAAACTCAGTTTCATATAAATAAGAACTAAGTCATAAGAATTTTGCTTCCTTACCCTTGAGAAACGGTATCAGTTCAGTTCAGTTCAGTTCAGTCACTCAGTCCTGTCCGACTCTTTGAGACCCCATGAATCCCAGCTCGCCAGGCCTCCCTGTCCATCACCAGCTCCTGGAGTTCATTCAGACTCACGTCCATCGAGTCGGTGATGCCATCCAGCTATCTCATCCTCTGTTGTCCCCATTCTCCTCCTGTCCCCAATCCCTCCCAGCATCAGAGTCTTTTCCAATGAGTCAACTCTTTGCATGACGTGATCAAAGTATTGGAGTTTCAGCTTTAGCATCAGTCCTTCCAATGAATATCCAAGACTGATCTCCTTTAGGATGAACTGATTGGGGGCTTGCAGTCCAAGGGACTCTCAAGAGTCTTCTCCAACACCACAGTTCAAAGCATCAGTTCTTCAGTGCTCATCTTTCTTCACAGTCCACTCTCACATCCATAGAGAAACAGTATAGCTATTGGGAAATTGGCTATTCATTTTCTAAGTGTGGTGCCTCATGAAAATGATTGGTCAACCTATTTATCTTTTCCCAGAGTCTTGTAGCAAGTTTGTAGTGGATTTCATGCCATGGAGATTATTAGAATACCCAAGTGTAAATGTAACTGAGGAAACAAATGAGATAATCTGGCCCTTACTTATAACTACAAAGATAATATTGGGCTTGTAGGTTTTGTAAGGTTCCACATAACCAGCAGTAAAATATCTAGCTTTAACAGTAAAATTTCATTGCTCTGCTTTCCTTCCCTTCCATCATCACTGAATATTTGGTAAAATTTTGAGTAAAGTCACAGCTTCACCTGTATAATCTTATGTATTTATATAAATACACAGTTTAGGTTCTCTACCAGTGTAGTGTATTATGTAAGTTTTGCCCCATTTGGTAATTTATTTGAGTATAATGGCAACAACATGAAGGAAGGAAGGTAGATGTTTATTAAAAGATCTGAGTCAACTTAATGAAGAATAAAACTAGAAGACTGGCTGAGGATAGATTTGTAGAAATGTATTAATACACTAGGGATTACTAGAAACACATAGAAAAAGGGGAAGGGGTGTTGGACCTTAAAGACAGATTTCTCTAAGGTAAAAATTCAATAGAATTTGAACTCAATTTTTTTTATGTAATAAGTACAGAAAAGAATGCAAATTTAATGGCTGATGGAGTCTCGTATAAATTTAACCCATTCAGAATTTCTGGATATTTATTCTTTCACAATTGCCATCCTTGATTTTATATTGAAATATAAGTTTTAACTGATCTTGTCTTTAATAAATTCAAGAAAGTGATGGAGGCTGAATGATACCTGGGATTTTGTTCATTTACTTTTTCTATGTGTAAATTTTATCATGGTAAAACATACATAATATAGAATATTATTTTAACTATTTTTGAAGTAGGTAGTTTGTCGATATTGAATATTTTTATAGTATCGTGCTACCATCACCACATCCATCTTTAGAACTTTTATCTTCCCAAATTGAACTCCATATCTATTAAATAATAACTCCCTAATCTTTCTCTTCCAGGCCCCTGGTACAATTCTTCCTCTATCTCTATGAATATGTCTACTGTGGATACTTCAAATAAATGAATTTGTACAGTGTTTGTCCCGTTGTAGCATATGTCAGAATTTTCTTTTTCAAGGTTCAATATTACTCCATTATTTGTGTATATCATACTTTGTATACTTATTTTCACATCAATAGACACTTAGATTATTTCTACCTTTTGGCTATTGTTAATTATGCTTCTGTAAAGAGGAGTATACAAGTAACATGTTTCTCATTTCAGTGCTTTTAGATATACACCAAGAATTGGGATCATTGAGGCGTATGGCAGTTCTATTTTTAACTTCTTCAGAAACTACCCGACTTTTTGTAGTGTTTGCACCACTTTACATTTCCACCAGCAAACTACAAAGGATTAAATTTTCCCATATCTTACCAGTGCTTGCTAATTTTTTTGTCGTTTTTGCTTGTTTTATAATAGCCATTTTCATAGATGTGAACAGATATCTCATAAGGGATTTCTGCTTTGACTATGCCAAAGTCTTTTACTGTGTGGATCACAATAAACTGTGGAAAATTCTGAAAGAGATGGGAACAACAGACCACCTGATCTGCCTCTTGAGAAATCTGTATGCAGTTCATGAAGCAACAGTTAGAACTGGACATGGAACAACAGACTGCTTCCAAATAGGAAAAGGAGTACATCAAGGCTGTATATTGTCATCCTGCTTACTTAATTTATATGCAGAGTACATCATGAGAAATGCTGGACTGGAAGAAACACAAGCTGGAATCAAGATTGCTGGGAGAAATATCAGTAACCTCAGATATGCAGATGATACCACCCTTATGGCAGAAAGTGAAGAGGAACTAAAAAGCCTCTTGATGAAAGTGAAAGAGGAGAGTGAAAAAGTTGGCTTAAAGCTCAACATTCAGAAAATGAAAATCATGGCATCCGGTCCCATCACTTCATGGGAAATAGATGGGGGAACAGTGGAAACAATGTCAGACTTTATTTTGGGGGGCTCCAGAATCACTGCAGATGGTGACTGCAGCCATGAAATTAGAAGGCAGTTACTCCTTGGAAGAAAAGTTATGACCAACCTAGATAGTATATTCAAAAGCATAGACATTCCTTTGCCGACTAAGGTCCGTCTAGTCAAGGCTATGGTTTTTGCTGTGGTCATGTAAAATGGATGTGAGAGTTGGACTTTGAAGAAGGCTGAGTGCTGAAGAATTGATGCTTTTGAACTGTGGTGTTGGAGAAGGCTCTTGAGAGTCCCTTGGACTGCAAGGAGATCCAACCAGTGCATTCTGAAGGAGATCAGCCCTGGGATTTCTTTGGAAGGAAGGATGCTGAAGCTGAAACTCCAGTCCTTTGGCCACCTCATGCGAAGAGCTGACTCATTGGAAAAGACTCTGATGCTGGGAGGGATTGGGGGCAGGAGGAGAAGGGGACAACAGAGGATGAGATGGCTGGATGGCATCATGGACTCGATGGACGTGAGTCTGCATGAACTCCGGGAGACGGTGATGAACAGGGAGGCCTGGCATGCTGCGATTCATGGGGTAGGAAAGAGTTGGACACGACTGAGCGACTGAACTGAACTGAAACTGAACTTCTGTCCCACTCCCCAAAACAAACAAGACAAAACCTTCTCCAGGTCATTCAACAGAAATAGAATATTCTTGCAGTTGCTCAGGCTAAATGTTTGACTTCCCCTATCCTCTCTTTGTCTTGGCATCCCATGTCTGTTTTGTCAGAAAAGTAGATCTGCAACCTGACCAACTGCTTCTCACCTCCCCTCCTTTTCTCTCCCTGGTGTGAGCTACCACCTTTCACTTTGACTGCTGTAACAACCTTCCAGTTGAGTCTCCCTCCTTGCATTCATTTGCTCCCTATAGTATATTCTCAAAAACACCCAGAGTGGCCCTGTACATAGATCATGTTATGCTTTGCTCAGAATCCTCCAGAGTTTCCTACCTCAGAGTAAGAGCCGAAGCCCTTACTCAGATGCCATAAGGCCGCGTGACCACATTTCCTTATTCTTTCCTGTAGCTTTGCTTCATTGCTGTTCTTACCCAAGTTCCTGGACAAACCAGGGGGGCCCCTGCCTTGGGGTCTGAGCACTCGCTGATTTTTCTATCTGGGATGCTTTTCCCTCAGATGCACTTGTAGTTCACTCTCCACCTTCTCAGAGAGGTCTTCTCTGTCTTACCCGACATTGTACCCCTTCTATTTTTCTCTCCTACACTGCTTTAGTTTTATCCATGGCACTCATTGCTTTATCATTTGTACAGTTTAATCACCTTGTTTATTGTCTGACTTTCCCCGTTAGAAGTAAGTGTTACAAGAGGGACAGGGCTTTTGCTTTGGTCGCTGCTATGGCCCGGCACCCAGACCAGTGTCTGGCATAGAGTAGGTACGCAGTAGCTTTTGAATGAACAGTCTTGTTGAATGTGGGTTTGTTTTTATTTTTAAAGACAAGGAAAGAAATGTGGTTCTACCGAAGGAGTCTGTTTTAAATTGACAGCCTTGTATCTGCTAAGATGAAAGGGTAGAGGCTGGGAGGAGGCTCTAACGGGCTCACACTGGAGCAGAGGTGAGCTCTCGGGGAGGGGTGCTGCCGAACCCCTCTGGCAGTGGAGGAGGGGATTTCTGCGTCATTCTCAAGCACACCAAGACTTTGGCCCATAGAACCCTTGTTACATTTCTGTCGCATTTAAGAGATGTGCCAGGGAATAAAGACTTGTGCTATGAACTTCCTGTGCTATTGAGAAAATTACTAGAAACTTCTAGACCATAATAGCTGTTTAATGTTGAGGAGGAATGGGCCACCTTGCTATTTTGTGTTTAAACAGATTACCTGGCTTAAATTTTTGTATATTGTGAAGTTTCATAAGGGTTTGATTATGTTTCCTTCTTTTTTTTTCACCAGCATTTTTCTCTGAGTAGGTGGTTCTTTCTGTTTGTTTCAGGACTCACATAGACAGGGAATGTTAAGAGCAGGGTCAGATGTAATTGCAGTGATTTTTGACAGGTTACTGGTACATGTCTTTCAGGAAATAAGTCTCTCTAGTGGTCTGTTTACATTTGAGAAAGCTGTGTAAAGAGCAGGCCTAGACCTATCACCTGCTAACTTTGGTCTCTTAGGCAAGTTGTTTGCCCTTTTTAAGCCCAAAGTTCTTCCTGTATAACAGGAGAACTAGTAATAAAAGAATTGTTTGCATTAGGGGACAGAAAATACTTTCAGTGCTTGGTAACCTGTGAACTCCGGGAGTTGGTGACAGACAGGGAGGCCTGGTATGCTGCAGTTCATGGGGTGGAAAAGAGTCGGACATGACTGAGTGACTGAACTGAACCTGTTTGAGGGGTTAATAAATGTAAAATGATTAATTAGAGGTTTAATAAATGTAATAATGATTAATGTCCACACAGACCGTTCTTACGAGTCCAACCTAGTAAATAGTGCTGCCAATAAATCATTCTGTTGGGCCGTCAACCCCCTTTCCTATCTAAGTGTGTGTATTTTTTATTGGATGTGCCTAGAGTATATTCAGTGTCCTTTGTCTTTGGAGATTTTGTGTTTCCGGAGGACAAAATTGAAGGTGAAACTTTGAAAAGACTCCAGGCACACTGAAGGAAGAGCCTTTGTTTTGTTTCTTGTGAGGAAATTAATTTAGGACTATGTCACTGCCAAAATCTGGGACAGTTGATCCTCCAGTGAAGATTACAGTGATTTGAAATGAGCTGAGAAGATGCAAAGCTGTGTAGATTATAAATTTAAGTATTAACATTAGACTTCTTAGTGATCTTTGTGGAAGAGTTATGCTTTCTGATTAATAACAGATAGTATTTCTGGTTGTTGGTTTTTCTGTGTGGAATAAAGAGCCAGTCGGCTGTTGCGGCTGTCATAGGTGTTGGTGCTGAGCAGCAGAGGTGCCGCGTGCTCTCCTGCACATGGCACCCCTTTTAGAGATGAGCAGGTGCCTTGTGATCCATGTTCTTTGGGATAAACATTGCTTATTCTTCTCCCCATTTGGATGTAAACCAGCTTATGGATTTTTTTAAAATTGAGGTATAATTGACATAAAACACTGTTAGTTTCAGGTGTACAACATAATGAGCTGGAAATTGTGTAGGTTATGAAACGATGACCACAAAAGACTCTGGTTACTGTCTGTCACCACCCTTAGTTACAGAAATTTTTTTCCCCTTGTGATGAGAACTTTTCACTCTTAGCCATCTCAGTGGTTTAATTCTCAGTATCTGTATCAATCAAGGCCTAGTCAAGAGTCAGAAACCACACAGTAGCTGGAATGGGGAATTAATTACTGAGGGGTCTCAGAGGGTAAAGCATCTGCCTGCAATGCAGGAGACCTGGGTTTGATCCCTGGGTCAGGAGGATCCCCTGGAGAACGAAATGGCAGCCCACTCCAGTACTCTTGCCTGGAAAATCCCATGGACGGAGAAGCCTGGTAGACTACAGTCCATGGGATCGCAAAGAGTCGGATACGACTGAGCGACTTCACTTTAAAAAGAACAGTCTTTTGGACTCTGGGAGAGGGAGAGGGTGGGATGATTTGGGAGAACGGCATTGAAACATGTATAATATCATATAAGAAACGAATCGCCAGTCCAGGTTTGATGCATGATACAGGATGCTTGGGGCTGGTGCACTGGGATGACCCAGAGGGATGGTATGAAGAGGGAGGTGGGAGGGAGGTTCAGGATGGGGAACACGTGTACACTCGTGGCGGATTCATGTTGATGTATGGCAAAACCAATACAGTATTGTAATTAGCCTCCAATTAAATAAATTTAAATTTAAAAAAATAGAGAACTTGAAAGCAGATGCCCTACCTACTCCAGGCCAGGGACTCATAGCCGTTAGGAACCAGGCGCCAGCAGAGCTTCCTCTGTATCTCAGCCACGCTCCATTGCCTGCATCCCTACCTCAGCTCCACCTCTGGTCAGATGAGCAGCAGCATTAGATTCTCACAGGAGCACAAACCCTACTGTGAACTGCACGTGTCTCCTTCTGAGACTCTAATGCCTGCTGAGCTGAGCTGGAGCTGAGGCGGTGATGCTCACACTGGAGCGCCCCTGCAAATGCAGATTGTCATTAGCAGAGAAATTTGCACAGAGCCCATAGTAAATCAGTTACTTGCAGACTCCCATCAAAATCCTATCAGTGAGTGACAAGTTATGGTGAGTTATATAATTATTTTAATAGTCACAGTGTAATAATAATAGAAATAAAGTGCACAATGAATGTAATTCGCTTAAATCATTCTAAATCCTCCATCCCACCCCCAGTCTGTGGAAACATTGTCTTCCACAAAACCTGGTGCCAGAAAGTTGGCAGCTGCTATTCTGAAGGATACGGAAATGGCAGGTATAGGGGAGCAGTCAACTACCCTAGACTGAAGCAGAGTATATAGTAAAGAAAAATTTGGAAGAATGCCCTCCTGCTCCAAAGCCAGTTTCTTTTCTTGGATGTCTTCACTGGATGTTTGCTGAGGAAATGTAGACCGAGGTTGGCAAACAGGAAGCTGTATGTGGATGTGCTGAGAATCAGTGGGAAGTCAGCCTGGGGCACTGGCAGAACTTGCCTGGAAGATGCTCATGAGAGTGCCCGTTAGGAGATTCGGATGAGTGCCACTGGCTGTTCTGCACACCAGCAGAGCCTCACAGGAGCAAGGAGATGGAAAAGCACACTGGAAACAGGAAAGGCCCCTTCCTCGTCACCCTCTACTAACTTTAATATCATGCCAACGGGCAAAGGAGAAACATTTCCAGGGTCCGGCTCCATTATCAAGCAAGGCAGTGAACGGAGACTGAGGGAATACATTGACACCTGGCACAATCTACCCGTTTGACTACTTAGTACCCATATGTACTTGTCTACATATAGTTGATCTTTCATATACCAACAGAACAACTCTTACATTTGCATTTAACAAGATACAGCTCTCTCTCATATGATGGAGGTGGCTTTCATCCTTTCCCCAAGGTGAGATGGTCAGAACCTATAGTCATGCTATGCGTGCAGTCCTCAATCACAGTGGCAGTGGACAATATTCTTTTGTCAAGAGGCTGATTGTAAAGTTAACCTTTGATAAATTATAATAATGGAAAGAAGAAGAAAAGAAAATTATTGGAATACACAGACAGAATATAACAAAGAGAAAATATACAAAGCCATCACAGTTCTTAATTTTTGTCATTAGTCACAAGACCAGAATTGGTATCTCTGAGTTCTTTGTTCAGCTACCCATTTTATGGTTCCCTTGCCCTCAGCCAGAACCTCAGCTGGTAGAACTTCTTTTCTTGGTGAAATGATCTAGAATTTCAAGTTGTCATTTCTTCAGTAGTATGGGCTTTTTTGGATAAATTGTCCTAGTTTTCCATGGACCTTTATTATTGACATGGAAGTATTAAGAGGTACTTCACAGACTCCACTGAGTTCCATACCTGATCCTCTTTGTTTTTATTGTGTTGCAGCAACCCAATTTACCCCTGATAATGAGGCTCAATCTCCTCAGCAAGTACAGTAGCTCCTTTTCCTGCCCATTGCTTCACTGGAGTAAGGAGTCCCAAATGGCCATGTAGGAGTCTCATTTTCTAGTTCAATTAAACTGTTGTATATGATGGTAGGTGTATTTCCTCCTTGGGGACTAAGACCTTCAAATTAGCAGAACTCTATAATCTGTCAGGAATTGAAGTGAAAATTTGATGAGTCAGGTTGTTGGACACAATAGTGTTTTCCCCTTGATTCTGAAATGCACATATTAGGGCTGTTGTGGAGACGGCACTCTATAAGGTTCTCTGATTCAAAGCATTATCCCCATTCTTTTAGAGTGTTGTTTCCCAGTTGAAACTACAATTGAATGAGTGATTATTCCATCTTTTAATTGGGCCAGCCGTCCTGGGTGATGTGCTGGGACTATGCCAAGTTAATTCTCTGGGCTTGAGCGTTACCCTCCCCCCCAACACACACGCTTTGCTGTGAAATGACTTTGTTGATTGGAAGCAGTGCTGTATGAAATGTTACGATGCTGGATCAGGCATTTCATGAGCATGGCAGAAGCAAGGTAGGAAGAGAAGGCAAATCTATATCCAAAATACATGTCTAGTCCACTGAGAACAAATTTCTGCCTCTCCTTAATTGTTCCCAGTCTCCCCATGATGTTCAAGTGTGGTGTAATCAGCTTAGTCTCCCTGGGAATGGTACCCTATGGGAGGCTGAGTTTGAGTCTGTGCTGTTGACAAGTTGGACACGCTTGGCAATAACTTTAGCCAGGTCATCTTGATTTAGGGGAAGCCCGTGTTGTTGACCCCGTACATAGCTTCTCTTCCTTCAACAATGGTCACTTTTTCGTGGATCCATTGAGGAAGCACTCTGGTGCCTGAGCCAAGAGCCTGGCTGATGTCCATAGAGTCATTTTGTCAGCCTGGTTATTAAGGCCTTCCTTTACAATAAATGGGCTTTCCTGGTGACTCGGATGGTAAAGAATCTACCTGCAGTGCAGAGTGCCGGGTTCCATCCCTGCATCGGGACGTTCCCTTGGAGAAGGGTATGGCTACCCACTCCAGTTTTCTTGCCTGGAGAACTGCATGGACAGATAAACCTGGTGGGCTACAGTCCATGGGGTCGCAAAGAGTCTGACACAAGTGAGCAACTAACACTTTGACTTTTTTTCTCTTTATAGTGAATACCGTTTAAATGATTAGTGATGTGGGGTACAATAGTATAATCAGTGTAAACCATGTCTCACTCCATGGAGAGTGGCAGCCAGATGCTCTGCTCAAAGGTCCACCCACTTGGAGGATTTTCTCTCACCATTGTCCTTCAGGGTTACCTTTAAGTGGGGCTCGAGTGCTGTGTCTGTGCAGATTCATGTATAAACCAGACTGGAGTTTTTTCTTCCCTAACTGAGCAAGCTTTTAGAGCTACTTTTAGCTGCATAAGTAACACATTAAAGACCAAATATAGAATTATATTCTACCCTCCTTGGTCAGATGTCCTTAGAAACTATTTCTACACCTAGTCCCCAAGTTTCTGCCAATATATTATTATCAGAGTCTTTTTTTTTTTTTTTTGCTGTGCAGGCTGTTTCCTTCAGGATTCATAAGGTATATCTGTTATCCTAGACCTGGTTTGACATTTATCTATAAAGGACCAGATATAAATATATAAGGCTTTGCAGGACATATGGTCTCTATCAGCAGACGACTCAGCTCTGCTAATGTAGCATAGACAGTATGTAAACAAATGAGTGTGTCTGTGCCCATTTATTAATTGGTCACTGAAATGTGAATTTTTCAGAATTTTCTTTCCTATTTTAATTTTTTAAACCATTGAAAAATGAGGTTTGGGTGATGATGTGTCAGTATAGGTTCATTGATTATAACAAATGTACCTTGGTGGTGAGTAGTTTGATGCAAGGGGAGCCCTCTGGTGGTGATACAGGAATATTTGGGAAATCTATATACTTTCTATTCAGTTTTGCTGTGAACCTAAAACTAGTCTAAAGTTTTAGGTTGTGGGCTGTTACAGAAATAAGTGGCTGAGAAAATTTTGCCCATGCAGTGTAGTTTCCTAAAGATTGCCCTAGAATGTGCTGAGATTTCACCCTGGTTATGGGCCCATATTCAAAAGCAGAGACATTACTTTGCCAACTAAGGTCCATCTAGTCAAGGCTATGGTTTTTCCAGTAGTCATGTATGGATGTGAGAGTTGGACTGTGAAAAAGGCTAAGCGCCAAAGAATTGATGCTTCTGAACTGTGGTGTTGGATAAGACTCTTGAGAGTCCCTTGGACTGCAAGGAGATCCAACCAGTCCGTCCTGAAGGAGATCAGCCCTGGGATTTCTTTGGAAGGAATGATCCTAAAGCTGAAAATCCAGTCCTTTGGCCACCTCATGCGAAGAGTTAACTCATTGGAAAAGACACTGATGCTGGGAGGGATTGAGGGCAGGAGGAGAAGGGGACGACAGAGGATGAGATGGCTGGATGGCATCATGGACTCGATGGACGCGAGTCTGAGTGAACTCCGGGAGTTGGTGATGGACAGGGAGGTCTGATGTGCTGCGATTCATGGAGTCGAGAACTGAACTGATGGGCCCAGAGTGAGAGAGAGTGGCTGTGGTAGGCCACAAGGAGAATGAGCACCCTCTTTCAAAGCATCTGCCCCAGGTGACATTTTCTCAGGGATCTAGTCAGTATCTTCAGGCTCCTAAGGACAAGCTCCTTCATTCATGAGGCCCACAGTGACCTGCGGCCTCATGATGATAAATTTTAGTATGGACCTGTGGCTACAGGAAATAACAGATTCTCTGGGGCTGTGATATAAACTCTGATTTTCAAGCTAAGTCTCAGCACTTGAGAGACCTGAGTTGGTCATTTCCTTTCTTTGAGCGCTCAGCATATTCAGCAGGCTCTGTCCATACTACAGTTACTGCAGTCATCGCTCTCACCAAAACATTCAAGTGCAATAGTTGCTTGGGCTCCCCAGGTACTTGCTTTAGTTTACACTTCAACATAGTCAGCATTTGACAGCTCAACTATTGCCACTGTGTGCTGTGGATTAATAGTATCCTGTTTCCCGTTGGTAAGGTGCTTATTAGCATTGCACTGAAACCCAAATGCCTGACAAACCAGTCTCCACATGCCATGTTTGTAAGTCTGTTTACTTTTGGTACCAGTTTTGTGTTAAGGTCCAGTCAGCAAATAGAAACAGTAGTTTGAACAAGAGAAAGTTGATATAGACAATAACTAAGTAATACTGGGCTTCCCTGGTGGCTCAGTGGTAAAGAACTCACCTGCCAATGCAGGAGACAAGAGTTCCATCCCTGGTCCAGGAAGATCCTCTCTAGAAAGAAATGGCAGCCCGCTCCAGTCTTCTTGCCTAGATAATTCCATGGACAGAGGAGCCTGGCAGGCTACAGTTCATGGGGTCACAAAGAGTCAGACGTGACTGAGCAGACACACATAAAAACTAATGATAAGATATTACCCACTAAAGGATAAGGAGAACCCTGAGGAATAAAGGAATAGCAGATAAGGAAACTGAGACAGGAGATATGAGAAAAGGATACATTTGAAAGAGGGCCCAGCCCAGGCTGAGATTCAGACCTCTTGAAGTCTCCTGGAGGGTGGAGAAGTTTCTGAGATGCCATAGACTGAGGGCTACCAACAGAACTCTCCATGAAACTCAGTAGGAGCTGACTGGGCTGACAGCAGAAGCAAAGAAAGGTCACCTGTTTGGAGCCACTGAAACCTGTGGAAGTGAGCACCGCTCAGAGTCTCACTCACCCGAAGAGCAAGAGCGAAAGAAAACACCTCAGAGCCTGGCACATACTGTAGATGCTTAAATAGGTGTTGAATGAACAAATGAGTACAGCTCAAGGTAGCATTAAATTGTTGGTATCTTTGTTATGTTTGATTCATTCAACTTAGTTAAAGAAAAACCGCCATTTAACCTGGTCCAACCAACTGAAATTGATAGATATGAAGTTCTGAATGGTTGTGTTAAAGGATACCTTCATTTGGCCTACAGAAAATCACCCTCCTTGGGCACCAGTGGATCCTTGTGAAGATTTGGTGTGTTTGCACTGTTAACACACCCGCCTTGTTTAGAAGGCTGGGCCACAGTTGTGACCAGAGGGCACAAACGACTGAAGTTTTCATTCCATTTTTTTTTCGGAGCAGAGAGGAAGCTGCCGTATCGAGGGCCTGCAGCGAAGGCCCTGTTATCAGGCGTTAGTGAACTGAGAGCGGAGGTCTGTGGGCTTTGGAGGATTTCTGGCAGGTTATCTGGCCTTGCCTCCCTTGCTGTATGGTACTTAGGGAGAGTGGGAAAGAAGTTTGCCTCTGGCTGCGTGTGGAGAGAAAGAGATGGAAACCTGACCCTGCAACTAGCTCGGTGCCTCTCTTTGCTGCCTCGGGGGGAAGATCATGTCGCCTCCGTGTCAGGAGGAAGAGGGGGAACGGAAATCATGGGAAGCCAAACCCTTCCACAGCCCCACACTGCTGACACACTTCTCAGAATATGAAGACGTCCTTCAGAATCTGAGGGAACAGAAAGAGAGTAAACGGTTTGGACATTAATTTCCTTTGTGCTTTGTGTGTGTTGTAGTGTTCCAAATAATATTCTGTAATGAGAATGTTAAATATCCATGAATAATTTGCCCTACTTGGGACAGTGGGTTTTCATTCTCAGTTTAGAGCTGGAATGTCAATTATCCAAATGTCAATTTATCCTGGAATAAATTGGCAGAATGAACAGAAGTTGTGAAATACAGACTGTGGACCTGAATGCAATTTAACGTTCATGTGGGATTTCTACTGCGGTTGAATTTTGATTATGGCTACTCATTAAGTATTTTCTGGCTTTAAACCAAAATAATTTAAATACTTCTATTTATATAAAACTGTTCATCAAAATATGAAAATATAAATGGGGCTTATGAGTTATTGATATTTTGAGGAGATATCTGAATTCTTACTTTGTTTGAAGAAATAAGCTAATTTTTCTCTCTCCCTATTCTTGTGGCTCAGCTGGTAAAGAATCCGCCTGCAGTGAAGGAGACCTGGATTCAATCCCTGGGTTGGGAAAATTCCCTGGAAAGGGGAATGGCTACCCGCTCCAGAATTCCATGGACTGTATAGGCCATGGGGTCAAAAAGAGCTGGACATGACTGAGTGACTTTCACTTTCACTTAGGGTAGCTGCCCATCCTGTCACAAATAAATGACAGTCATGGTTTATGATGTCTGTTGCCCTGACACAATTATTAATTGTACTTTTTTTTACCTTTAAGTAGTCCTTAATTGACATTCCAGCTCTAAACTGAGAATGAAAACCCACTGTCCCAAGTAGGGCAAATTATTCATGGATATTACCTTTAAGTAGTCCTAACTAAGTCTCTGAATAGGCTGATTTAGTTTAACATAGATTTGTATTGTTTAATAGCCCTGAATTGCATACTGATTATATTTTAATATTCAGCAAAAAAAATAATGTGAAAAAAGTAGAATATTTAATTTTCCGGTTGTATCTCTATTAGTATTTTGTGTGTCCATAGAGGAGACTGAGAGCCAAAGAACTGATGCTTGATAGAGAAGGAAATGGCACCCCACTCCAGTACTCTTGCCTCAAAAATCCCATGGACAGAGGAGCCTGGTAGGCTACAGTCCGTGGGGTCGCAAAGAGTCAGACATGACTGAATGATTTCACTTATTAAGAAAAAAAAAAAGAACTCATGCTTGAGAAGACTCTTGAGAGTCCCTTGGACTTCAAGGGGATCAAACCAGTCAGTCCTTAAGGAAATCAACCCTGAATTAGAAGGACTGATGCTGAAGCTCGGGTCCTTTGGCCACCCGATGTGAAAAGCCGCAGAGACTGAAGGCAAAAGGAGAAGGGGCAGCAGAAGAAGAAATGGTTAGATAGCATCACTGACTCAATGGACATGAATCTGAACAAACTCCGGGAGGCAGTGAAGGTCAGGGAAGCCTGGTGTGCTGCAGTCCATGGGGTCTCAAGGAGCTGAACACAATTTATGACTGAATAACCACAGTGTCCAGATTAATCCTTCCCCCTCCAAACTGCAGGCATTTCTTCTTTCAACAACCATTTATTGGGCGCCATCTAGGTGTCAGACACAGCATTTGTGTCTGGGAATACCAAATAGAAAGACGCACTCCTTGCTCTGACATGGCCCGCCATCGAGCCATGTCATGTATGACATGTTTATGTGTGTGCACAGGCTTCCACACGGACACTGAGGAAAGAAGACCCCGTGGAGTGGTACATGCATATGTTTCCTAGAGGAGTGAACCTGAGGATGAGTAAGCCTGGAGCAGGCAGACAGCATGGGGGGGCGGCAAAGTAAAGTATTACAGATGGATAGAGCAGGTAGGTCATATGAAACAGTAGGATGTGGGTAAGGAATAGTATGGTTAGCTGGGAATGATGCTGAAACATTATTTAAGACTGGCTTGTGTAGAATTTTGTGTGACTAATTTCAGTAATCTGTGAGTTTTAGAAAAACACTGAAGAGTTTTATGCTAGGAAGAGGAACGTCAGACTAGAGGCAGAGACTCTAGTTGGTTGCTCAACTTTTGAAACAGATGGGCAATCTGATTTCATTTGTCCTGCACTTAACTCCCTCCACTTACCCCTAGATATTTTTTTGAAGCAAATCCCAGGCATAAAGATTGATATATGGATAGGATAATATGATGTCTTAGATTTGCTTAAAAAAAAATATGATTCTTTTTAAAAACATACTTATCCATTCACACACAGTCAGTCAGTTCAGTCACTCAGTCGTGTCCAACTCTTTGTGACCCCATGGACTGCAGCACGCCAGGCCTCCCTATCCATTGCCAACTCCCGGAGTTTACTCAAACTCATGTCCATTGAGTTGCTGATGCCATCCAACCATCTCATCCTCTGTCACCCCCTTTTCCTCCCGCCTTCAATCTTTCCCAGCATCAGGGTCTTGGAGTTTCAGTTTCAGCATCAGTCCTTCCAATGAAGGACTGATTTCCTTTAGGATGGACTGCTTGGATCTCCTTGTTGTCCAAGGGACTGTCAAGAGTCTTCTCCAACACTACAGTTCAAAAGCATCAATTCTTTAGTGCTCAGCTTTTATGGTTCAACTTTCACATCCATACATGACTACTGGAAAAGCCATAGCTTTGACCAGACAGACCTTTGTTGGCAAAGTGATGTCTCTGCTTTTTAATATGCTGTCTAGGTTGGGCATAACTTTTCTTCCAAGGAGAGGCGTCTTTTCATGGCTGCAGTCACCATCTGCAGTGATTTTGGAGCCTCCCAAAATAAAGTCTATCAATGTTTTCATTGCTTTCCCATCTATTTGCCATGAAGTCATGGGAACCAGATGCCATGATCTTAGTTTTTTGAATGTCGACTTTTAAACAGAACAGACTGGTTCCAGATTGGGAAAGGAGTATGTCAAGGCTTTATACTGTCACCCTGCTTTTTAACTTATATGCAGAGTACATCATGTGAAATGCTGGGCTGCGTGAAGCACAAGCTGGAATCAAAATTGCCAGGAGAAATATCAATAACCTCAGATATGTCAAAGCTATGGTTTTTCCTGTGGTCATGTATGGATGTGAGAGTTGGACTGTGAAGAAGGCTGAGCGCCGAAGAATTGATGCTTTTGAGCTGTGGTGTTGGAGCAGACTCTTGAGTCCTTTGGAGTGCAAGGAGATCCAACCAGTCCATTCTGAAGGAGATCAACCCTGGGATTTCTTTGGAAGGAATGATGCTGAAGCTGAAACTGCAGTACTTTGGCCACCTCATGCGAAGAGTTGACTCACTGGAAGAGATTCTGTTGCTGGGAGGGATTGGAGGCAGGAGGAGAAGGGGACAACAGAGGACCAGATGGCTGGATGGCATCACGGACTGGATGGACGAGAGTCTGAGTGAACTCCGAGAGATGGTGATGGACAGGGAGGCCTGGCGTGCTGCGATTCATGGGGTCGCAAAGAGTCAGACACAACTGAGCGACTGAACTGAACTGAACTGATGCAGATGACACCACCCTTACGGCAGAAAGTGAATAACTAAAAATTCTCTTGATGAAAGTGAAAGAGGAGAGTGAAAAAGTTGGCTTAAAGCTCAACACACACACATTCACACCCCATTTCATAATGTCAGATGTCCAGTTAGTACTCAGTTCACCAATATTTCCCAAATTATCTCATTTGTTTTTTACTAACTGTTGGTTTGTTCAAAGTAGAATCTAAATTTCTTTTACTCTGTAATTCTATAGGAAATATTCTTTAATACAGTTTGAATTTTGCTTGTGTTTTAAAGATGGTAGAGATTTATTGTGATTATAACAGGAGGAGAGAAGGGATAAGAGACCAAGTCTACGAGGTTGGAGCAGATGATAGAGGGAAAGATGATGAATGGGGTACTTGCATGAATGCTGTCCTTGGAAAGGAGAATGATATGCACATATTTCTTATATTCTCTAGTTTGACAGATTGTGTGTGTGTGTGTGTGTGTGTGTGTGTGTGTGTGTGTGTGTTTCCAAATTTAAAAAAAAAGTGAAGGTGGAGGATCATACCTCTCTCACAAATAGGAAGGAAAGAAGTAATGATGGACTCATGTAGATAAGTTTGGAATAGAGGCAAGGTCAGTGGAAGAATACTGTTTTCTGTAAAGTAAGAGTTTGTATGGGATGGAGGATGCTGGTGAGGAGAGTACAGAAACAACCTTTTAGAGAATGAAAAAGGATGTGGTGTAGAAACATTTTTATAGAAACGGTGTACATTCAGGATGGTAGTAAATCCAGTGTCATGGCAAGTAAAAGAACAGTGAAACAATGTAGTGTTTATAGATCAACTGTTGCTAACTTAGGGTGTATTGTGGCCTATGGTGGCAGCTTCACCTGTGCCCATTTCTGGGAGGGGCACAGGTTTCTGGTTGAAGGAAAATGAGCATACTGTGTTTTTTGTTTTTGTTTTTTTTGTTAGTAAATTTCTAAGACAAGCATGCTGGCCAACGAAAAAGAAACTTTTAACTCAAAGTCAGTCTCTCTTCTTGAGACCGTCATTGCTTTGGTGTTTTCAAATAGTATTAGAACTCTAGAAGTCTTTTAAAAATGTCTCCCAACAATTTAGGGATGGCCATATATCATTCAAGTCAGGAAGATTAATGAAGTCTTTGCCTGTTTAGTGCAGAGGAGAAAGACATCCTAATATAGTTGGATATGAGCATTTAAGGCTGTTTTATTATAAAAAGTGGAATTGGTGGAAAAATCTGAGAAAAGAGTTTTCTTCTGTCACTTGTTTCTGTTTTTAGAAAATAGAACTAGAAGTACTTCAATTTTATTTGAAATAATTACAGATATACAGTGAAAGAATAGAACAAATAAAACAAAGAACTTTCATATGTTTTTCCAGGTTCACCAATCAGTCACATTTTGCCACAATTGCTTTATCAATCAATGTATGTATGAATATACACATTATTTCCCTAGCCAATTTTGTTTTATCTTTGTGATAATAATCTAAGACATTCTCATATGTGTTACTTATAGTGTCAACAGCCATTGAAAATATATATTCCTAGATTTCCCCCATCTTATCTATGAAACCCTGTTGCCAGCATTAATTTTCTTATCTTTCCATGTGCTTTAAACATCATCATATAGTTTAATGCTTAATGAAATAACAAGATATTTTATTATATGTATTCCCATTCCTCAGATGGTTAAATTTCTATCACAAAAATGTAGTGAAGCCTGAACTTAGTCTTGGACTTCTTGACTCGGGGAGGGGAAGAGGGGGGTTATTGGGGGAGGGGGCTAGAAGAATGATAGTAAATATGAACCTACAGTGTAGTACATAGAGC
>SJYC01112530.1:0-11256 GCA_006408675.1 Madoqua kirkii | reverse complement strand
AATATGAAACGACATCCAAGCTTTTAGTCATATTATGTACTTTTCTTTGGATTCCATTTCTCCAGCTTCTTGGATTAATGTACATCCTTAAAACCCTGAAAGGTTGAAATTATACTCAAAATATTTAACAATGCTACTTGAAATATACATTCTAATAAAAATGGACAAAGGCCAAAGTTCTGGAGCTGTGTTACAGGGGTTCCAGCTTTCCATGTATTAACCTTTTCACTTATAGATCTTGGGAAATTTTAGTGAAAACTAGCACATCAGTGTCAGGTGGGGCATAACAAGAGAGGTTATAGTAACAGCTATTTGGCAAATGTAATCTCAATATTCTGACACTGGATACAGCCTTGTGGACATGTTTCATCTGGAGAACATTCCTACTTGGCAAAGAAACACATTTATCAGCACTGTAAAATCTGCTCTCATCAGAAAGCAGGAAGTGGTCTGTCTCTTCTTTCTCATGGAACATAGTACTTGCTACTTTACATATGCATCATGTTACATATTGCCTCATATTGCAGACATGTTTTTGTAACAGGACCTAAAGTTTCACATAGTGGATCTAAATAACATTGAAAAGAGTAAATCCCTTGATTTCAAGGAAGATGCTTCATGCATTTTATTTTAATTTTTTATACCTAAGACTGGAATGTGGAACAGACTAGTTATCAATAAATATTTGTTTATTTAATTAAAACATCTCATTGTTATTTATTTATACATAGACATTACTTTATGAGAAACTTATTTTTTAGTTACATCACCTTGACATGCTGTGTGAGTCAAAATTCAAAGCACTGATAAATGTTCAGGAAACTAAAGGTCTTCCAATCACACAAAGGAAAGTGTTATACTCAAACTCATCTCCATTTTTCCCACAAAAGGCTTCTTCTATTTTAATCACTTAAAGTAGGGTAATCAATGAGTAAATATGATAGGATAAAATAAAGCAGTTCTTTTATCAATATTACCTATAGAATAGAATGCAATATGAGAAACTGCTATTTGCCAGAAATAGAAGCTGCCCTGTAGCTTATGTACATATTCTCAAGAAAACTTCTTTTCTAAAAATCTAAAATCCTGGTGGAGTAAGCAAATGCATCTGTTTTGGTTCCTGATTTCTCTTTTTATGTTTGTTCTCTCTACCCTTCTATTTATGCTTCTCTTAATCTAATTTAATTTTTACAGTTAATATATTAGCGCATTCAGGGACTTCCCTGATGGCCTAGTGGCTAAGAATCTCATTGCCTATGCAAAAACCAGAGCTTGATCCCTGGTCTGGGAAGATCCCACATGCCATGGTGAAGCTAAACCCCTGCATCACAGCAACTGAAGATCACACATTTGAGAGACTGCACACTCAGTTGACAAAGAAGCTGCCTGCAATGTGGGAGACCCAGGTTCAATTCCTAGGTCAGCAAGATCCCCTGGAGAAGGGAATGGCCACCCACTCCTGTAGTCAAGCCTAGAGAATTCCATGGACTCGTAAAGAGTCAGACACGATTGAGTGGCTTTCACTTCTCTTCGCTTCAAACTGATACTGCTGAGCCCACATGCCCTATAGACCATGCTTCACAACAAGAGAAAACCCCATGCACAGCAATGAAGACCTGGAGCAGACTAAATTAATTAATTAATTAATTAATTAATTAAATATGCTAGCACATTAACATCTATATTTAGATCATTATGAGTGTTCAATAGCACTTTGGGCAAAATTTGACAAAATTTTATATAACAAAAAGCAAGCAATATTCTTGCAAGTATGAATATGTGTGTATGTATAATGAGAGTACTTACTGTAGTGAGATGAACATATCTTTATATAATTTATGTATTTTTTTTACAAATACATACTTCTCATTAACCAACACTCCAAGCTCTACATATTACTTTTTCATGACCAAAGAAAATTCTCTGTTCCCCTTACATTTAAATCATCTTAATAGTCAAGCCTTGCTCTGATTTCTGCTTCTATAGATGAGGTTGTCAGGTCTAGAATTATCATATAAATGTTATAATATAGTGTGCACTCTTGTGTATAATTTCCTTTGTTCATGTAATGTTTTGGACATTCATCCATGTAGCAGAATGATTCAGACAGCATTCATTACTTTTAGTACTGAGTGGCATTCCTCTGTATGAATACATCAAAAATTTTGTCCATTCTCTTGTGTTGAACACCTAAATTATGTTCAAGGTCTGGCTTTTATGAACAAAGTTATTATAATCTTTTCTGGACAATTTTTAAAAACAGAAGCATTCATATAATCATGGAGTTCAGTTTGATGTTCTGTGAAAACCTAGATGGGTGGGGTGGAGTGGGAAGGAGGTTCAAGAGGGAGGGGACAGGTGTATTCCTATAGCTGATTCATGTTGATGTATGGCAGAAACTAACACAATATTATAAAGCAACTATCCTCCAATCAAAAAAAAATAAATAAAAACCCAATTCTCTTCTAAGTATATCATCCTCCAAAACCCCAGTGGAAATTATAAACTATTTTAACTGAAAGAAAAGAAAATGTAACATATCAAAATGTGTGGGATATGGCTATAGTTATCCATTGAGGGAAATTTTGACCTAAAATACATACTTTAGAAAAGAAAGTATTGGAAAATAACATTTTAAAATATATAATGTAAACTTTAGCAAATAAAACTAGAAAAAGAACAAATGAAACCCAAGCAAGTTGAAGGAAAAAAAAAGATATTAAAGTAGAAATCAGTAGACTAGAAAAGAAAGAGGGGGCAGTCCTAAGATGGCAGAGGAATAGGACAGGGGGACCACTTTCTCTCCCACAAATTCTTCAAAAGATCATTTGAACGCTGAGTAAATTCCACAAAACAATTTCTGAACACTGGCGTAGGACACTGGGCACCCAGAAAGGCAGCCCATTGTCTTTGAAAAGAGGTAGGACAAAATATAAAAGATAAAAAGAGAGACAAAAGAGTTAGGGATGGAGACCCACCCCGGGGAGAGATCATGAAGGAGGAGAAGTTTCCAAACACCAGGAAACCCTCTCACTGGCGGGTCTGTGGGGAGTTTTGGAATCTCAGAGGGGAACATAACCGGGAGGAAGAAAAACAACAACAACAACAACAACAACAAAAACTCATAGATTACACGCCTAACCACAACTCCCAGCAAAGAAGTCATCCAGATGCTCGCTCCTGTCAGCAGCAAGTGGCGGCTAAACAGGGAGGTGCTGGCTGCATTGCTAGGTAAGGACCAGGCCTAAATATCCTGAAGACAATCTGAGGGAGCTAACGTGAGATAGCAATTCAAACTGTGGAACAGCCAAAGGGAGAGAAAATAAAAGAGAGAAAGAGTGAGAGAGAACTTTCCCATGAAAAGCTCTAACCTAAGGCACAGCTTGGCCTGCTCACAGAATAACAGGACCGGGAGTGAACACCAGAGGAGAGCTAGCTGTCTGCGGACCAGCCCGTCTCCCACTGAAGGCAGAGAGGCAGGCGGGCGACAGCCAGAACCAGAAGCCAAGGGGCAATCTTGGCCCCAGAGATGGCATCCTCTACCAAACTGCGAGCAGGTTCCCAGTTGCTAACCAAGACTTCCTGGGATCCTGGATGGCTGACATACACCAGGAGGGCTGCAACCAGAAGATCAGCTCCCCAGAGGAGACACACAGCACACCTGAGATGGCAGTCCCACCGCACACCCAGGAAACCAAGCAGCTGGGACAGAGGAGGTGATAAGACACACCACCCACTTGGGGAGTGTGCTCACCAAGCACCTGGTCACCTGAGCTGCTCGGACCTGGGAAGGGCACAAAACTCAATCCTAACTGAGTCTGTGCCTTTGTGGAGTAACTGAGAAACTTAACCTGAGTGGCTTAAACCTGGGAAGTGCATGCAACTCAGGGCCCACCTTAGTTCTCCTGCAGAGCAACCTGGAGCCTGAGTAGTGTAGACCAGGAAATCACACACGCTGTGATTGGGGGCAAACCCAGTGTGGCTGAGACACTGTGAGCACTCCCTGCACATACCAGTGATATTTGTTTGCACTTTCCTCCCTCCCCACAGCACAACGGAACAAGTGAGCCTAAATAAGTGACTACCTTCACCCCCTTGTGTCAGGGTGGAAATCAGACACTGAAGAGACTTGCAAACAGAGGAAGCCAAAATAAGCAAAGAAGGAACTGCTTTGGAAGTCACAGGTGCAACAGATTAAAACCCTGTAGTTAGCACCAACTACATTGGAAGGGGCCTATAGACCTTGAAAAGAAGTATAAGACGGAACAAGGAACTATCTGAAACTGAAATGACCCCACACTGCCCTCAACAGCTCCAGAGAAATTTCTAGATATCTTTTACTATTATCAATTTTTTTAATTAAAAAAATCTATTATTAAGTTATTTATTACTCCTTTAATTTTCATTTTTATGACATATTAACTTGAAAAAAGACCCTACTTTTAAAGTAAATTTCATATATATTTTAATATATTTTTAATTTTTTAAGAAATATTGTATTTTTGAGAGTCTAACCTATATCCCAGAGTTTTAATCTTTGCTTTTTGGTATTTGTTATCAATTTTGTACCTTTAAGAATCAAGTCCTCAGGACCCATTTTTACTTAGAAGTGTGATTACTGGCTTGATTGCCCTTTCCCCCTTTTGACTCTCCTTTTCCTCCCCTAGGTCACCTTTATCTCCTCTTTTCCACTTTTCTTCTCTACCCAACTCTGGGAATCTCTTTGCGTGTTCTGGGCTGTAGAGAATGCTTAGGGAGCTAGATCTGTCTCTATCCTTTGGATTCCCCTTCTTCTCCTGCTCATCACTATCTCCTTCCTCCCTCTTTTCTTTTCTATGTAACTCTGTGAACCTCTCTGAGTGTTTCAGACAGTGGAGAGCACATAGGGAATTGATTACTGGCTAGATTGCTCTCTCCCCTTTTGATTCCCCCTCTTCTCCTTCTGGTCACCTCTATCTCCCTCCTCCCTCTTCTCTCCTCCATATAACTCTGCAAACCTCTCTGGGTGTCCCTCATTGTAAAGAATCTTTTATTCATTAACCTAGATGTTTTATCATTGGTGTGGTATGGATGAAGAAGTCTTGAGGCTACTGTAAGAATAAGGCTTAAAACCAGAGGCAGGAGACTTAAATCCAAAACTTGAGAATATCAGAAAATTCATGACTCCAGGGGACATTATTCGACAATAGCTCATCCAAAAGCCTCCATACTTACACCAAAACCAAGTTCCACCCAAGAGCCAGCAAGTTGCAGAGCAAGACATACCAAGCTAATTCTCCAACAGTGCAGGAACATAACCCTAAGCATTAAAATACAGGCAGCCAAAAGTCACACCAAACCCACAGACACCTCAAAACTCACTACTGGGCACTTCTTTGCACTCCAGAGAGAAGAGATCCAGCTCCACCCACCAGAACACCGACACAAGATTCCCTAACCAGGAAATCTTGACAAGCCACTCATCCAACCCCATCCACAGGGAGGAACCAAAAACTTCCAGCATACAAAAAGGCCACCCCAAACACAACAATATAAACAAGATGAAAAGACAGAAAGATTCAGCAGGGAAAGCAACATGATAAATGCCCACCAAACCAAACAAAAGAGGAGAAGATAGGGAGTCTACCTAAAAAAGAATTCAGAATAATGATAGCAAAAGTGATCCAAAACCTTGAAAACAAAATGGAGTTACAGATAAGAAGTCTGGAGGCAAGGATTGAGAAGATGCAAGAAATGTTTAACAAGGGCCTAGAAAAATAAAAAAGAGTCAATAAACAATGAAAAATGCAATAACTGAGATCAAAAACACTCTAGAGGGAACCAACAGGTGAATAACTGATGCAGGAGATAGGGTAAGTGAGGTGGAAGATAGGATGGTGGAAATAAATGAAGCAGAGAGGAAAAAAAGTTAAAAGAAATGAGGAAGACCTCAGAGACTTTTAAGAAAATGTCAAACGCCCCAACATTGGAATCATAGGAGTCCCAGAAGAAGAAGACAAAAATAAAGGTCATGAGAAAATACTTGAGGAGATAATGATTGAAAACTTCCCTAAAATGGGGAAGGAAATAGTTAACCAAGTCCAAGAAACCCAGAAAGTACCTAACATGATAAACTCAAGGGAAAACACCTCAAGACACATATTAATCAAATTGACAAAGATCAAACACAAAGAACAAATATTAAAAGCAGCAAGGGAAAAACAACGTATAACACACAAAGGGATTCCTATAAGGGTATCTTTCAATAGAAACTCTTCAGACCAGATGGGAATGACAGGACATACTTCAAGTGATGAAAGAGAAAAACCTACAACCCAGATTACTGTACTCAGCAAGGATCTCATTAAAATATGAGGGAGAAATCAAAAGTGTTACAGATAAGCAAAAGCTGAGATAATTCAGCACCACCAAACCAGCTCATCAACAAATGCTAAAGGGTCTTCTCTAGACAGCAAACAAAGAAAATGTTTATAAACTCTAACCCCAAACAACAAAATAAATGGCAACTGGATCATACTTATCAATAATTACCTTAAGTTGAGTTGAATGCCCCAACCAAAAGACAAAGACTGGCTGAGTGGATATGAAAACAAGACCCCTGTATATGCTGTCTATAAAAGAGCCACCTCAAAACAAGGGACACATAAAGACTGAAAGCGAAAGGTTGGAGAAAGATATTTCACTCAAATGGAGACCAAAAATAAATAAATAAATAAATAAAATGGCAGGAGTAGCAATACTCATATCAGATAAAACAGACTTTGAAATAAAAGCTGTGAAAAGAGACAAAGAAGGACACTATCAAAATATCAAAGGATCAATCCAAGAAGAAGATATAACAATTATAATATATATGTTCCCAATTGAGGAATACCACAATATGTAAGGCAAATGCTAACAAGTATGAAAGCGGAAATCAAGAGTAACACAATAATAGTGGGAGACTTTAATACCCAACTCACACCTATGGGCAGATCAACTAAACAGAAAATTAGCAAGGAAACACAAACTTTAAACCATAAAATAGACCAGTTAGACCTAATTGATATCTATAGTACATTTCACCCTAAAACAATAAATTTCACCTTTTTCTCAAGTGCATATGGAAACTTCTCCAGGATAAATCACATCTTGGGCCATAAATCTAGCCTTGGTAAATTCAAAAAAAAATTGAAATCTCATTCTAAGAATCTTTCCTGATAACAATGTGGTAAGATTAAATGTTGACTACAGGGAAAAAAATCTATCAAAAATACAAACATATGGAGACTAAAGAATATGTTTCTGAATAACCAACAAATCACAGAAGAAATCAAAGAAGACATAAAAATATGCATATAAACGAATGAAAATGAAAACACAACAACCCAAAACCTGTTGCTGCTAAGTCATTTCAGTCATGTCCGACTGTGCGACTTCATAGATGGTAGCCCACCAGGCTCCTCTGTCTCCGGTACTCTCCAGGCAAGAACACTAGAGTGGGTTACCATTGCCTTCTCCAACGCATAAAAGTGAAAAGTGAAAGTGAAGTCGCTCAGTCGTGTCCAACTCCCAGCGACCGCATGGACTGCAGCCCACCAGGCTCCCCTGTCCATGGGATTCTCCAGGCAAGTGGACTGGAGTGGGTTGCCATTGCCTTACTGTAAAAGCAGTGCTAAGACTAGTAAAATAATGCTCAAAATTCTCCAAGCCAGGCTTCAGCAATACATGAACCATGAACTTCCTGATGTTCAAGCTGGTTTTAGAAAAGGCAGAGGAACCAGAGATCAAATTCCCAACATCTGCTGGATCATGGAAAAAGCAAGAGAGTTCCAGAAAAACATCTATTTCTGCTTTATTGACTATGCCAAAGCCTTTGACTGTGTGGATCACAATCAACTGTGGAAAATTCTGAAAGAGATGGGAATACCAGACCACCTGATCTGCCTCTTCAGAAATTTGTATGCAGGTCAGGAAGCAACAGTTAGAACTGAACATGGAACAACAGACTGGTTCCAAATAGGAAAAGGAGTATATCAAGGCTGTATAAGGTCACCTTGCTTATTTAACTTCTATGCAGAGTACATCATGAGAAACACTGGACTGGAAGAAACACAAACTGGAATCAAGATTGCTGGGCGAAATCTCAATAACCTCAGATATGCAGATGACACCACCCTTATGGTAGAAAGTGAAGGGGAACTAAAAAGCCTCTTGATGAAAGTGAAAGAAGAAAGTGAAAAAGTTGGCTTAAAACTCAACATTCAGAAAATGAAGATGATGGCATCTGGTCCCATCACTTCATGGGAAATAGATGGGGTAACAATGGAAACAATGTCAGACTTTACTATTTTGGGCTCCAGAATCACTGCAGATGGTGACTGCAACCATGAAATTAGAAGACGTTTACTCCTTGGAAGAAAAGGTATGAGCAACTTAAATAGTATATTGAAAAGCAGAGACATTACTTTATTGACTAAGGTCCGTCTAGTCAAGGCTATGGTTTTTCCAGTGGTCATGTATGGATGTGAGATTTGGACTGTGAAGAAGGCTGAGTGCCAAGCAATTGATGCTTTTGAACTGTGGTGTTGGAGAAGACTCTTGAGAGTCCCTTCGACTGCAAGGAGATCCAAGCAGTCCATTCTGAAGGAGATCAGCCCTGGGATTTCTTTGGAAGGAATGATGCTAAAGCTGAAACTCCAGTACTTTGTCCACCTAATGGGAAGAGTTGAATCATTGGAAAAGACTCTGATGCTGGGAGGGATTGGGGGCAGGAGGAGAAGGGGAGGACAGAGGATGAGATGGCTGGATGGCATCACGGACTCGATGGATGTGAGTCTGAGTGAACTCCGAGAGCTGGTAATGAACAGGAAGGCCTGTCGTGCTGCGATTCATGGGGTCTCAAAGAGTCAGACACAACTGAGCGACTGAACTGAACTGAAAGTATTGGAGTTTCAGCTTCAACATCAGTCCATCCAATGAACACCCAGAACTGATCCCCTTTAGAAAGGACTGGTTGGATCTCCTTGCCGTCCTAGGGACTCTCAAGAGTCTTCTCTAACACCATGGTTTCAAAAGCATCAATTCTTTGGAGCTCAGGTTTCTTTATAGTCCAACTCTGTCATCCATACATGACTACTGGAAAAACCATAGCCTTGACTAGATGGACCTTTGTTGGCAAAGTAATGTCTCTGTTTTTTAATATACTGTCTAGTTTGGTCATAACTTTCCTTCCAAGGAGTAAGCATCTTTTAATTTCATGGCTGAAATCACCATCTGCAGGGATTTGGAGGTGAAAAAAATAAAGTCAGCCACTGTTTCCCCATCTATTTGTCATGAAATGATGGAAGCAGATACCATGATTTTAGTTTTCTGAATGTTGTATTATAAACCAACAGTTTCACTCTCTTTTCACTTTCATCAAGAGGCTCTTTAGTTCTTCTTCACTTTCTGCCATAAGGGTGGTGTCATATGCATATCTGAGGCTACTGATATTTCTTCTGGTAATCTTGATCCCAGCTTGTGCTTCTTCCAGTGCAGCATTTCTCATGATATACTTGGCATATGAGTTAAATAAGCAGGGTGACAATATACAGCCTTGATATACTCCTTTTCCTACTTGGAACCAGTCTGTTCCATGTCCAATTCTAACTGTGGCTTCCTGATCTGCATACAAATTTCTGAAGAGGCAGGTCAGGTGGTCTGGTATTCCCATCTCTTTCAGAATTTTTATAGTTTGTTGTAATCCACACAGCCAAGGCTTTGGCATGGTCAATAAAGCAGAAATAGATGTTTTTCTGGAACTCTCTTGCTTTTTCCATGATCCACCAGATGTTGGAAATTTGATCTCTGGTTCCTCTGCCTTTTCTAAAACCAGCTTGAACATCTGGAAGTTCACAGTTCATGTATTGCTGAAGCCTGGCTTGGAGAATTTTGAGCATTACTTTACTAGCATGTGAGATGAGTGCAATTGTGCAGTAGTTTAAGGATTCTTGGGTATTTCCTTTCATAGGGATTGGAATGAAAACTGACCTTTTCCAGTCCTGTGGCCACTGCTGAGTTCTCTAAATTTCCTGACATATTGAGTGGAGCACTTTTATAGCATCATCTTTAGCCTCCAATTAAAATGAGTAAATTAATAAAAAAAATAAAGTAACCCTTAAAAAAAGAAAAGAAACAAAAAGACAGAGTAAAGGCAATAAAATCAAAGATTGCTTTTTTTAAAAAAGCAAAGACTTTGATAAATCTTTAGTGAGGCTGATGAGAGAGACAGACAGAGAGAGAAAGGGAGAGAATATGCAAATTTACCAAAATCAAGAGTAAATAAGAGGAAGCATCACAAAAATCTCTACATCAATTACAGCATGTATGAAACAATGTTATGAATGAGCCTTTAGTGACAAATTTTACAACTAAGATGAAATGAATAAAGTCCAGGCTAGACACAAATTTTTAGCAAGAATGACTCCAGATTAGTGTAAGGATCATAATAGATATATAAAAACTAAATGGATTGAATTTAAAGCTAAAATACTTTCAACAGGAAAACAGGAAATAACACCCCCACATGATGTCACTCACTGGGCAGCTCAATCAAATATCTAAAGGACAAATGACGTTGATCCTACACAAACTCTTCATTAAAGGTAGGACTGGGGATATTTCCCAACTTATACCATGAAGTCAGTGTTAACTTTATAACAAATCCTGTGAACTAAGGACCAATAAATTCATGAAAATATATGCATGATCCATAACAAAATATTAGCAGATCTAATTAAAAAAAAAAAAAAGAAGAAGTACACGACCAAGCTGGACACATTTCAGAAATGCCACAAAGTTTGATCAATCAAAAATCAGTTTCATATTCATAGAGTAAGAAACAAAGCAACTTGAAATATGAATATTCAGAAGAAGCATTTGGAAAAAATTCAACACACACTCAAAATAAATTAGGAATTTAGAGAAACTTCCTTAATATGATAAAGAACAAATATCGAAATCTTGTACCTAGTATTGGTAATGGACTGAATCACTTTCCTTAAGCATAACAAATATGTCTGTACTCACCAGTTCTTTTTGACATTTTACTGTACCAATGCAATAAGTCCAGAAAATAAGTTGAAAGAATCTAGAAAAGAAAGGAAATCCCTATTTAACCGTGAACTTTATTCTCTTTTTATGTAGAAAGTCCTGTGGCATCTAGATAATAACTACTAGAACTAATAAATGAATTCAGCAGTATTTAAGGATTCTTGATCTATATAAAAATCAGTA
>SJYC01112529.1:0-10982 GCA_006408675.1 Madoqua kirkii | reverse complement strand
GATAGCACATGTATAGACAGAATAAGCTATTCCCTTATGTTAAAACATACACAAAACATTTCTGAAAATAGAAACCTAACTATATAAACTAAAACTTTAAATTTACAGAAGAAAATGCAGATAAAACTTCATGATAATAGGTTACTTCAGGTTTTCCAAGTGATCTTTGAATATATTTGAATAGAGCTATCAGTGTTTTGAAAATTGTTAGAGGATGACTAGTAAATCTAGCTGAGTAATGAATGCAGATATTAAAATTTCTGAAAAATTAAACTAAGCACAGAATAATGAAGGTGCAGTTTCAGTTCACTCACATATGGTATTAACTATTACGATTTTCTAATACTCAGAAAGTTAAGTTGACAGAAGGAGACTAGTAGATAGGGTAATTGTTTATGTCATCCTAGTGGGCTTCCCTGGTGGCTCAGATAGTGAAATATCTGCCTGTAGTGCAGGAGAACAGGGTTTGGTCCTTGGGTAGGGAAGATCCCTTGGAGAAGGGAATGGCTACTTACTCAAATATTCTTCCCTGGAGAATTCCATGGACAGAGCAGCCCCGGGCTATAGTCCATGGGGTTGCAAAGAGCAGGACACAACTGAGTAACTAACAGTCTGAAACAATGAATTTAACTGGACTGTAAAACTCTGGCAAATGAATTTTTTTGGTTTGTTTGTTTTGTTTACTATTATTGAAGTATTGACAAATGCTATATTTCACTCATTTTCTATATATTAGATCCTATGATATACATGGTATTATTAATCCAGGATTACATTATAAAAGTTTAGTCTATCTTTACCTTATCAAAGCATGTCCTAATTTTTTCCTTCTATGCTGTAAATCATTACTGTAAATCAGGATGTAATCAGTAGTCATAAATAAAATATGCTAAACAGAGTTCATTCTCATTTTGAGAGACTGCTTTTTTCTAATCTTTTAATATATCTACATTTTCTGCTTCTGTCACTAATAACAGACACACAGCATAGGAACTTCAAATCATTTCAGCTAAGAGGTAATGTGGAGGATGGCTAATAAACATCTTAATTAAATAGTTTCATTCTAAAATACTGCGTTAAAACTTAATGTTGTAATTCTGGAGGCCTCCATCTTTGTCTACTTACTTGATGGTGTAGAACCAACCTGTGGAGTACAGTCTGTTGTACTGAACAAATATCTGGATCAAGAATTAGGGCACTGGCTCTAGGCTTTTGAGTTTAATTCTAAAGTGTTATTTTTTTCTCTCATCAATGCATGAGTATATGTTATAACTGCAGCTTTACAGATAAAACTGAAATTTAGACAACTAACTTGTAAGAATTAAATTTAACAAGTAATCTATTGTTGTTTTAACAAGTTTTACCAAAATTTAACAAGTAATTTATTACTTGTTAACAAATTAAACAAGTAACAAGCCAAGTTGGGCTTACATCAAAATGTGAACTCTTATGTAACACTACCCCTTATGAATGGCTGTTAAATCCAGATGCATCTTAATGTATAAAATAAAGAAATATTCTTGAATTTCACCTTAGAAATCCACTTGGAGGTTTCTCATTTTTGCCTCTATTCCTGCAAATCTTATGATCTTTCCAATCTTGGTTACTTTTCAATGATTTTTCTTTTCAAACCAAGTAGCCAAGAAAGACTTTGATCTTTTAGATATTCAGTCACTGACATTTCCGGATTTTTGTATTTTTTTTTTTAGATTACCCATTTACAATGTTTTCCAAGTTCCTCTAAAGGTGCTTTTTGACCTAAAAGTGAAAGATTTATAAAAATTGTTTATTTTATATCACAATTTAATATAGATAAGTATATTGCTTAAGTGAAATTATCCAGAAAGAACATAGAGAGACATTTTGGTAATTAGATCCTAAAATCTACCTTCAATATAAGAACAACAAGAACAAAAATTTACTCAAGTCCTACATTTTATATAATGAGCAATCCTAGTGGAAGGAAAAATAAATTTCCTTGTAAATGTCAAAATGCAAGATACAGAATTATAAGACATTTAGTGGTTCATATAGTTCATCTTTTGGCCCATAAGGAAAAGTCAAAAATAAGTTGGATAAAATATTGGTGATTATTTTAATAACAACTTCAGATATTACCAATTAAAGCCCAACCTTCTGTATATTAATTATGTATCTTATTTTAACTCAGAAATTACTACTTGCAAGATATATGGATTGCTTCCACAGTCTTTGATACTAGAACCCCAAATGGGCAGTTAAGCAAACATTTTAAGCTTAATAACAAATTCAGGTTTACTATTTTTAAAATGTAAATGATATTTCTCCTGCTCTGAAATTATATTAGTTATTAAATAATCCAGCTGGCAGCCGAAATTTAGTTTTGAAATAAAAACATGTGTTTTTTAATATGATTAATGATCTTAAATGATGGAAACTTAGCAAAAACCTTTGGAAGATGGAAGAAATTAGTGAGAGAAGGAATTTATGTGCCCACAATTATGAATGGATACCAATACTTGGTAGTTTTTACTTACAGAATAAACAAGAGAGAATAATTTACTGCTGAGGTGAAGAAAGGCATTAATTATTTTTTAAAAGACTCATAAAGCACCAAAAATTAGCTTTCTAATCAAAATTTAATGGGGACATTCCATATTTTATTTACTCTATAAAGAGAATCACAAAGTTAAAGAACAAATTAAAGCACTAATTGAATAATTTACTTATTTAGTTCAGAACATGCTAACTATGTCAAAAGTTTCATGGGTTCTAGATTGACTACAACAAATAAAAGGAAAAAAAGACAATTAAAATGTATGATCCTCTCATCTTGCTCCTCTTCCAAAAGAAGTCATTGATCAAAAACATTTAAAATTCTGCAGATAAAGTCAAAATTTCCCCTAAGAAAACTTAACAAATTTATAGTACCAAAAGTTTATGCAAGTGCTCATTTTTTTCCAAATGCTCATAAACAGTTGAGTAACCAAAATAATTTGTGCCTATATAGTAAATAAAATATGAGATTGTTAAGCTATTTTAATTCATGCTACCTTTATTATTCTGAAGTACAGGAGCATATTAAACATTTATTGGCCAATTGTATTTCTTCTTCTGGGAACCCAGTGTTCATATCATTAGTAAATTTTATACTGGTCATTAGTTCAGTCACTCAGTCGTGTCCGACTCTTTGCAACCCCACGAATCGCAGCACACTAGGCCTCCCTGTTTATCACCAACTCCCAGAGTTCACTCAATCTCACATCCATTGAGTCAGTGATGCCATCCAGCCATCTCATCCTCTGTCGTCCCCTTCTCCTCCTGTCCCCAATCCCTCCTAGCATCAGAGTCTTTTCCAATGAGTCAACTCTTTTCACAATGTGGCCAAAGTACTGGAGTTTCAGCTTTAGCATCAGTCCTTCCAAAGAACATCCAGGACTGATCTCCTTCAGAATGGACTGGGATCTCCTTCAGAATGGACTGGTTGGATCTTCTTGCAGTCCAAGGGACTCTCAAGAGTCTTCTCCAACATTACAGTTCAAAAGCATCAATTCTTTGGCGATTAGCTTTCTTCACAGTCCAACACTCACAGCCATACATGACCACTGGAAAAACCATAGCCTTGACTAGATGAACCTTTGTTGGCAGAGTAATGCCTCTGCTTTTGAATATGCTATCTAGGTTGGTCATAACTTTCCTTCCAAGGAGTAAGTATCTTTTAATTAATATTATGAATAATCAAAGTAGATGAAATTCTGGTGGATGTTTGACCACCTACAATTATTTCAAATCACAAATATAAAATTATGTATTTTTTAAATGAAGGTAATTAATACAAATACTTCTGGAGAGATAAATTTTAAGAGGATCAATACTAGATTTTCTTGTTTGAAACTTTTAGATTCAAAGTAGTTTTAGATTCTTTATGATAAAATAATCATTCATTGCAGCATTGTTTTTAATTGCCAAGACATGGAAACAACTTAGATGTCCATCAGCAGATGAATGGATAAGAAAGCTGTGGTACATATACACAATGGAGTATTACTCAGCCCTTAAAAAGAATAAATTTGACTCAGTTCTAATGAGATGGATGAAACTGGAGCCAATTATACAGAGTGAAGTAAGCTAGAAGGAAAAACACCAATACAGTATACTGACACTTATATATGGAATTTAGAAAGATAGTAATTATGATCCTGTATGTGAGACAACAAAAGAGACACAGAGGTATAGAACGGACTTTTGGCCTCTAAGGGAGAGGAAGAGGGTGGGATGATTTGGGAGAATGGCACTGAAACATGTATACTATCATATGGGAAACGAAGCACCAGTCTATGTTCAATGCAGGATATAGGATGCTTGGGGCTGGTGTACGGGATGGTCCAGGGAGATGGTGTGGGGTGGGATGTGGGAGGGGGCTTCGGCATTGGGAGATCGTGTACACCTGTGGCTGATTCATGTCAATGTATGGAAAAACCAATACAGTATTGTAAAGTAGAATAAAGTATTAAAAAATAAATAAAAAAAAAGAAAAAGAAAAATTAAGGGGTACTTAACAATTCACACTTGCTTGAGATACTGTATTCAGTAACTAATTTAAAGACATTGAGAGACATATAAATAAAAGCAAATAAACAAAAACTCTGAACTCATTAAGAAAAAAATGATTGATGGAACCTAATTCACTTTATTCAAAGAAGTAAATTACCACTGCCAATGGATGTTTTAACAGCCTTGATAATGGAGTGACTTTTATAGAAAATACAACTATACTATGTCATATTAAGTGGATAGTGTATCCTTCTGCAATATAAATGAAAGCACCATAAATCAGATATAGAATGTTTAATTTGTCAAGGATCTCAGAAGATCTAGAATAAAATATCGTTGTGTCATATTTTCAAAGTTCTGTATCCATTTATGTAGCTGAGCTTAAAAACTAAAAGCTTTCTATCTTTTCTTGTCTTATGATGAAATCACTGGGTCATGGTGCACAATGTAATGCAACACATTTCCAAGCACGATAGTTTTAGACAGTAAATGTCAGAATCCTATTATACTTCTGTACAAAGCATGAATTATTAGTGGTGCACCACTAATTACAATGATTGAACACATATGAATATCAAGTGGATTCTTTGTGGGGAAGATATATTTTCTACGCAAGAATAAGCATAAACTGGAAGTTCTAATAATATAGACACTTTAATGTATAAGTATACTTTTAGGCTAACCATGATTTTAGTTGCTATGAATTTCTGCAAACCATTCCATAAGTAAAGATAAAATATCAATTTTTGTGAATGCATTTTAGAGACACTATATAGTATAACTTTGTAAAAGGAATGACAAATGTGTCATTATTTTCCAATAATTATTGCAAAAATTAAATATAATCAATGAAAAATCATCAGAATATGGAAAATAACTTTTCTGGGTGGCCAGTTATAAAAAAATGTTCTAAGGTGATGAAAGAGACAGTCTTCGTATTTCCTGAAAATTACTTCAGACAACGAAGAGAATAAGAAATAGGAATATAAATATCATCTATTATCCTAAATTATAAGTGTTATCAAATGTAATTTACATCATCTCGATGTGAGAAGAGTAAATATTGTGGACCACTGAACTTAAAAAGCACTGGCAGAAAAAAGGTAGTGCAGGCTAAATTCAACCATTTCTTGTTAGCATAATAGGGACAGCAGTTCCAGCTGGTAATGAGATTCCTCTGAACCTCACTTGGCATCATGGAATAATATACACAAGGAACGAAGGTGAGAGTCAGGAAAAAATAAATCAGAGGAAGAATGCTCAAACCCCAACTCCCCCCAAAAAGGCAACTAAGCTAAGCAAATAAAAAGTGTAATTTTCATATCACTCTGCACATATTTCAGTACTGAGAAGAGCACAAGGCAACATAAAAAGGTGAAAAAAGTGCTGGCAGTGTTCAGGGAAAGAAATTAGAGGATGATAAATTATAACAGAAGTGTTCATACAGGAAGCATCTTAAAGAGAACACTTAAAGCAATGACAAAGGTGGAAAACTGGACTTCATAAAAGGAGCAAAATGCTTTGGGAATGACTACACTGTTACCAAGGCTTATAGAGAAAATAATAGCTATTAAAAATGATGTTTGAATATCAATATTTCTTAGTATTTAGGCTAAGAGAATGAGAAAATAGAAAAAGAAAACTGTATAAACATGTAATTGTTAAAAACCTTCCCCAATAAAGTGAATCGAAATACTGAAGAGTTGTATGATGTCTATGGATAAGTTGACAGAATTACTATCAACAGTGAGCTCTACCTTAATTAGAATCCCAAAGGACAAATACAAAGAATCTTTTTTCATCTAAACAATCAGGCTGGTGACCAGCCAACATTTTTCTCTAAGCCACATTAAAATCATGCCTGTAACATCTTCAGGGGAAAAAGAATGTATGATCAGGAAATACTTACACTACAAATATGACACTGGAATGTAAAGATAATACTTTCAAATTAACATTCTTCTAAAAATGGTTTCCAGACAAGGAAGAAATGAAGAAGCAAGCAAAAATAATATATAAAAAGAACAAATGCCAGAAAGATTGAAGGCAGAAGGAGCCAAGACCCTAAGTTTAGTAGATTCTGGCCCTTTTTAGGCTTTCTCTGGTGGCCTAGATGATAAAGAATATGTCTGCAATGCAGGAGACTGTGTTCAGTCCCTGGGTTGGAAAGACCCTCTAAAGAAGGTAATGGCTACCCACTCCAGTATTCTTGCCTGGAGAATTCCACGGAAAGAGAAGCCTGGTGGGCTATAATCTATTGACAAATTCGTCCACACCTGTCCATCCTCTTTTCTGAAGAAATATTATTTTTATTGCTCTGAAATACAAGAAAGCTATGTGTTTTCCAGTAGTCATGAATGAATGTGAGAGTTGGACCATAAAAAAGGCTAAGCGCCAAATAATATGTTTTCAAATTGCGTTGCTGGAGAAGACTCTTGAGAGTCCCCTGGACTCCAGGGAGATAAAACCAATCGATCTTAAAGGAAAACAACTCTGAATAATCACTGGAAAAACTGATGCTGAAGCTGAAGCTCTAATACTTTGGCTTCCTTATGTGAAGAGCCAATTCATTGGAAAAAATCCTGATGCTAGGAAAGACTGAAGGCAGGAGAAAAAGTGGAAGAAAGAGGTTGAGGCGGTTAGATGGCATCATTGATTCAATGGACATGAGTTTGAGCAACTCTGAGGGATGATGAAGGACAGGGAAGCCTGATGTGCTGCAGTCCATGGGGTTACAAAGTTGTGCACGATTTAGTGACTGAACAACAATGATAAACAAAGGTCTCCAGGGAGGATGCCTCTAAATTTCTCCAGAGGAAGTCACTGTTTTTATCTCAATGGATTCAGGAATGTACATAGATTTTCTTTAGAAGAATTTCCTATTTCTGTCTCTCCAGAGCTTTTATATGTCCACAACTCTTCCTGCAAAGAGGTCCAGAGTACATTGTCTCTTCATGTGTACAAATGCCACAGATTCGAGGAGAACTGACTCCCAATAACGAGTCAATTTTGGAGGCTTATTTTTTCTTCCCATTATTATTGTCTTTTGAGAATGATGATTTTTTTTAATTAGTGGGTAAAGTTTGAATGCAGTTTTACTGCACTTTTTTAGTTGTTTTAATTGAAGAAAACTGGTGGTAGAAATAGCACCTGGAACCTCTGTTCCCTGTTATGATGCCTATAATTGGAAAAGAAGCATCCAGCTCTTTGAAGAAGCCTTGAGGAGATCCCCAGGCCTGACACCCTGCCCATCTCTATTATATTTCCCAATTGCTGTCAGTTCTAGAGTAAGTGCCTGAGGCAAATAGCTCATTCTTGTTATTTCATTCTTCAGGTAATTGATATTATAGTTCACAATTTGTGCTGTGGTCTCTGTGGAATGATTGGAAATGATATGAGTCAAGAAGTAGGATCTTGGATCTTCTGTATCACTAGACACAGGCTTATGCTTTGCTTCTACAATTACTTTCAATCAACATTATTCAGATTTCTTACTTTTACAATTTCTAACATGAGTCAAACAGAAGCATTATATTTTTTATATATATCATCATATAAAAATAATTTATAACTAAAAAAGAAAATTTATGAATCTGGAAGCAATTTTTATAGCAGCAGAAAGACATATCATGCTTGTTGTTTGAAAGATATTCTGCAGTAGGTGCAGCACTCTGCCTGCATTTCCACATTATTCTCTTCCTTCCATGAGTGTCTGTATCTCCTACTCTTCTTACAAGGAAACAAGTCACTGAATTTCAGACCGACTCTAATTCAGTGTGAGCTTATCTTAACCAGTTACGTATTTCAAGATATGATTTCCAAATAAGATTACTCTCCCAGTACAAGGGTTGGGACTTCAGCCTATCTGTTGAGGGATATAATTCTGTAGGTGTACGATACACCTACAACAAATCATCACATTAGAATTTCCAGAATTTTCAAACACTATACTTATTTTTTTCAACCATTTAAATTATTAAAACTATTGTTGCAGGTTATACAAAATAAGCAAGTAAAGTTACATTTGGTCCTTGGACCAGAGTTTGCCAAACAGTGCCCTGGATCAAAGACAGTGATTTCCTTATGTGTGTTTAACTTAAAGAGGAGAATGTGAAACAATCTGGTCAATTAATTAAGAGAAGAAGAATTCTTAGAAAGGGGTGCTTTGAGGAAAGTTTTCTTCATCTTTAAATTAAGCTAGAAGAAAAATCTTTTTTTCTTCTGGAGTTTTTGAACAATAATGTGTGAGGATGATAGGTGACTTTGAGGTTAATTGATAGCCTCAAGGAAATTAAGTTTTGAGAATGGCAAAGCAAAAAGATAGGAACAAAAATCTAAATTTATTGTGAGGTTCCTGACTTTGCCAGAATAAAACTGCCTACTTTTGGATTTCATTTTGTGAAAGATCGTATAATAAGTAATTCCTGGAAGAGGGCATGACAACCCAATACAATATTCTTCCTAGAGAATCTCATGGACAGAAGAGCCTGGTGGGTTATGCTCCATAGGGCTATCATTCAGCAAAGAGTTGGACACATGTTGAAGCAACTTAACACAGCACAACATAACAGTTCATTAGAGAGCACCTGTTATGTAGCAGACACTGACCTAGTCCCTGAAGTGAGATGAACAGACAATGAAGCAGAAAGGACATTTGCTCACTCAAATTGTATTTTTGAGTGGAAATGAGATTTAAAAATAAAGGAAGGAAGGAAAGAAAGAAAGAGAAAGAGGGAGGGATGGAAGAAGGAAGGAGCTAGAGAGGGAAGGAAGAAATTAATGCCTTTATCTCAAACTTTTTCATGCTTGGAAATAATCTGAAATAGAGGCTGACATTTTCACATGCTCCTAAAATGCTAATTTATATGGTTTGCAGACTACAATTGTAGTTGTAAGCACTAGAGAAAACATGTGAGTAGTAAGGACCCTCTGGGATCTGAGAGGACATATACCACTTCCTTATATGGTAAATATCTGTTGCTGATACAGCAGAACACGCAATTTACTATTAATATATGTTTCTTAATATTTCTGCCCTATTAGTGTTATCATCAATACATTACTTACTGAATTTTGCATGAATGTTTTGGAGTTGCTTTTCTCTAAATGCACTGCAGATGGTGATTGCAGCCATGAGATTAAAAGACGCTTACTTCTTGGAAGGAAAGTTATGACCAACCTAGATAGAATATTAAAAAGCAGAGATATTACTTTGACAACAAAGGTCTGTCTAGTCCAGGCTATGGTTTTTCCAGTGGTCACGTATGGATGTGAGAATTGGACTGTGAAGGAAGCTGAGTGCAGAAGAAATGATACTTTTGAACTGTGGTGCTGGAGTAGACCCTTGCTAGTCCCTTGGAATGCAAAGAGATCCAAACAGTCCATCCTAAAGGAGACCAGTCCTGGGTGTTCATTGGAAGGACTGATGCTGAGGCTGAAACTCCAATACTTTGGCCGCCTCATGCGGAGAGCTGATTCATTGGAAAAGACCCTGATGCTGGGAGGGATTGGGGGCAGGAAGAAAAGGGGACGACAGAGGATGAGATGGCTGGATGGCATTACCGACTCGATGCACATGAGTTTGGGTGAACTCTGGGAGTTGGTGATGGACAGGGAGACCTGGCATACTGCATTTTGTGGGGTCGCAAAGAGTCGGACATGACTGAGTGACTGTACTGTACTGAACTGAACTGAACTGCTGCTGCTGTTGCTGCTAAGTTGCTTCAGTCGTGTTCGACTCTGTGTGACTCCATAGATGGCATTCCACCAGGCTCCCCCATCCCTGGGATTCTCCAGGCAAGAACACTGGATTGGGTTGCCATTTCCTTCTTTATTGCATGAAAGTGAAAAGTGAAAGGGAAGTAGCTCAGTCTTGTCCCACTCTTCGCGACCCCATGGACTGCAGCCTACCAAATGAACTGAAATGCATGATATTAGCATAGATATAGACTCTGATGCTAACCCTACAAAGCCTGAAGGAGGCATCCATAGTATTTCGCCCTTTCTTTCATGACCCATAGAATACCTTTGAAAAACTACATCCCTGTTAATATTTTCAGGTAGACAGTTAAAAAGTTAATGTATTATTTAAAACTGCATTCTTAAAACATGTATTATTTAAAATTGCATTTTTAGAAATTATGATGAGCAGAAAACTGTAAATGTTAAATTCACTTTGAATAAAGTTATTATAATTGAGTAAAGAGATGTTTTAAAAATTTCCCCCAAAGACATTTAAACATAGAAAGTAGAGCAGTGCAAATGTGCTGCTTTAAGAGATGGAATAGATAGTAGGAAGCCCTGGATATGAGCCCTGGATAGAAGGAGATTTCATTGCCATTAATATTTATGGTCATCTATTTATTTTCAGTGCTGGATTTTTAAAATATCTATGCAATATGTTATAATAAACCAGGACTGATGATAGATACAGCACTTTCATCTAAAGT
>SJYC01112524.1:0-20857 GCA_006408675.1 Madoqua kirkii | reverse complement strand
AAGGAAAATGTAGTTACTAGTATGTATACTAGTATGCTGTGTATTTTTTCACTTCTATGCTATAACAGTAATAACTAAGAGAAATAAAAATTCATGCAAGTAAATTTACCATCTCTGTAGGTGTATTAAATGATGTAATGTGAAAGAGTATTAAAACTTAACCAGTTATTAGCAAAAGAAAAGCACTTTAATATTACACTTTGATGACTTCTTTTAAATGTTGGTACTTATTTAAAGATGTATTATATAAAGGGTTTTATGTATTTGATAATGTCATTAGTAATCAATATGCAAATTATGGCATTAAGTGCAATCTGTGGTGGAGGGTTTTATTAGAGGTGAGAAAACTTACAAAGTGTCAGAAGCCAAGAAAAAGAAATATGGCTAATTTATACTGCCAGCATTCTTCAAGCAGTTTCCACCTGTAACAGTCAGTTTAAGTGTCAGAAAAAATGATTGGCTAACTATATTTTGAAACTTTTTGTTGTCTTTTGAAACAATACACTTTAGTTAATATTCTAGTAGACTATACCTGATAACCACTTTTATTACCTTGGGCAAAAATAATTTTTTATCATTTAAATTTTAAGGTAATATAGAAATACAAAAATAATTCATCTACAATCAATTATTGTGATAGATATGCATATTTGTATACATATACACAATGTATGTAAATTTGTGCCCAGACATGCCTGACTCTTTATGACCCCAAGTACTATAGCCTGCAAGGAATCTCTCTACATGAAATTTTCCAGGCAAAAATATTGGAGTGGGTTGCCATTTTGATGCTGGGAAAGATTGAAGGCAGGAGAAGGGGCCAACAGAGGACACGATGACATGAGTTTGAGCAAGCTCTGGGAGATGGTAAAGGACAGGGAAGCCTGGCGTGCTGCAGTCCATGAGGCTGCAAAGAGTCAGATGTGACTGAGCGACTGAATAACAACTCCAGGAACACGTAAATATATGCATATCTAAATATAGATGAGTATATATGTATATATGCATATTGTGAGTGTGTAAGTGTGAATGTAAAATCATTCAGTTACTCAATTATTTTGGGCCTAGCATGTATTACATCTTCCTTTAAGTACTAGGGATACAAATGTTAATAATAATAAAATACAGTCCTTATTTTCAACAAGTTCACAGACTCTTCTGTAAGATAGAAGTAGAAAGAAAGACTCATGATGCATATTTTAATAAAAGTACTGGTCCACTTTAGTAGTGATGAACTTCACTATTAAATGTAGAAGAAATCGAAAGTACCTAGGCATAATTTAGCATTAAACTTTCAGAAAACTTGAACTGTGCAACTATGTCTGGAACATTAGGTGATGGCAGATGAGACTGAAGATATTGTTGAAAGTAAAAGTCATTTATCTGTCAAAATAATTTATCCTCTATTATATAGACCATGGTGGAGACAGAAATGGCAACCCACTCTGGTACTCTTGCCTGGAGCATCCCATGGATGGAGGAGCCTGGTAGGCTGCAGTCCATGGGGTCACTGGGAGTCGGACACAACTGAGTGATTTCACTTACGCTTTTCACTTTCATGCTTTGGAGAAGGAAATGGCAACCCACTCCAGTGTTCTTGCCTGGAGAATCCCAGGGACAGGGAACCCGGTGGGCTGCCATCTCTGGGGTTGCACAGAGTCAGACAAGACTGAAGTGACCTAGCAGCAGCAGCATGGACTATGGGGCTTCCCTGGTGGCTCAGCTGGTTATGAATCTGCTTGCAATGCGGGATACCTGGGTTTAGTTCCTGGGTTGGGAAGATCCCCTGGAGAAGGGAAAGGCTACCTACTCCAGTACTCTGGTCTGTAGAATTTCATGGGCTGTATAGTCCATGGGGTCACAAAGTGTTGGACATGACCAAACCATTTTCACTTCACTTCACATCACTTCACTTCTATAGACAATGAAAAATAAATGACAGGCTTAATTCAAAAGAGTGGTAGGATTCTTTTTATACTGTAAGGTGGATTGATTTCATTGTATTTGGGGAAAACTGAAGAAATCTGAAGTGGCAATAGTAAAACAATTTTGAGATTACTCCAAAAATCTTAGAGATTAGAAGAAAATTCTTTAAGCTGGTACTATATATAGGACATGAAATTCAGAAATGGTAGAACTGAGAAACATATTCCTTAAACGATATATTTAACTTAGTTGGAGTGGAAAGAAATAAGCTGGGGAAAACCCATACAGTTTAATTGAAAAATGAGGATGTGGATAATATGCTGAACAAAAATCAATAAATATCCATGGAAGCTCAAGTTCAGGAGAGATGAGAATGAGGGGCTTGAAACTGTTCCATGTTTAATTAGAAGTAATAAGATGAAAATCTTCAAGAGACATCAGGGACTGTGGAGTCTTGATTAGGGGTATATAGAAAGAATTTGCATTAAGAATTCAGGTCTTTTACTTAAATGTTTGTGTTGAATTATTTTTTCCAATAGGACTAATATTTGAATGACTTCCATCTGCCCTTGTTTCATCTGGGTGCATAGGTATAACCAAGAAGTATGTTTTCCTATAGATGATTAGTAGAGTAGGAACAATGGAGAAGTCACAAAAATGTACAACTAAATGTCATAGTCTGTAGTGAAAATTTTGAAAAAGTTGTAAGTTTAAGTAGAAAGGAAGAAATGTGTCTCTCTGTTTGGGTGGAAATAGATGCTAGTCAAAGAAGGCACATGAGGGAGGCAACAAATCAGTTGAGTGATTTGATTAGAATTCATGAGCAAAGTGTTTGGAGAAGACAGTTCAGAATAGAGAAAAGAAAAACAGATATAAAGAAGAGAAAGATATCAGGATGCAAAGAGTCTAGTTTATGTTAGTCATGTTTTAGTTTGTAATGGAATTATTAAGATTTTAAAGAATTATAGTAATATCATCAGTGTACTTGTGTATTTATAATACAGGGATCAATAATCATATCCACAGACCAGCAATTAAAAATCTAATCTCAAATATTTCTCTAAGTTTACCATTTACTTTATTTTCTATCAGCTTCAGTAACTTGATTCCTATATTACAAGTGATTATTTTCTACACATAATCTGTGTTCCTTTTCCATCAGCAAAAAATGTGGAATTCCATATATCACTGATCTTGAGTCTAGAGATACAGGGAAAAGGGTACCATAGGAGATCACATTACAGTGAGTGTAGAAAATATATGATAGTGATGAAGCAATTAATTCCTTATTCCATAGGCAGCAATGTAGTTAATTAACTCATAAATAGAGTTTGAGGTCCCTTAGTTATTTCATGTGAAGCAACCATTAAGAAGAGAATGTCAAAACAAATGTATGTAACTATCAGTGTTTTGATTATGTAATCATTTCAAAAATATATTTGTTTTATAAATAATATTTCATGTTGTTCAATGAATCCTTTCCAAATATTAGATTTTTTTCCCAATTTTTTTTCTTTCTTCTTCTTTTTTTTTTTTTTCCTATCCATAGTATTTAATGCACTGCCCTGGTGGCTCACTCAGATGGTAAAGCTTCTGCCTGCAATGCGGGAGACCTGGATTCAATCCCTGTGTTGGGAAGATCCCCTGGAGAAGGAAATGGTAACCTACTTAAGTACTTTGGCCTGGAAAATTCCATGGACTGGGGAGCCTGGTAGGCTACAGTCCATGTCAATTAATTCCTTATTCCATAGGCAGCAATGTAGTTAATTAACTCATAAATAGAGTTTGAGGTCCCTTAGTTATTTCATGTGAAGCAACCATTAAGAAGAGAATGTCAAAACAAATGTATGTAACTATCAGTGTTTTGATTATGTAATCATTTCAAAAATATATTTGTTTTATAAATAATATTTCATGTTGTTCAATGAATCCTTTCCAAATATTAGATTTTTTTCCCAATTTTTTTTTCTTTCTTCTTCTTCTTTTTTTTTTTCCTATCCATAGTATTTAATGCACTGCCCTGGTGGCTCACTCAGATGGTAAAGCTTCTGCCTGCAATGCGGGAGACCTGGATTCAATCCCTGTGTTGGGAAGATCCCCTGGAGAAGGAAATGGTAACCTACTTAAGTACTTTGGCCTGGAAAATTCCATGGACTGGGGAGACTGGTAGGCTACAGTCCATGATGTTGCAAAGAGTCAGACATGACCGAGCCACTTCATTTCACTTTTTTTTTTTCACTAGCAATAGAAGGATCAATTACTATTTGTGAAGTAAGTGAATAAATATATGAATGCTTAAATCAATGAATATATCAATTAATAAATTAGTGTGAGAGCTTCTTTATTTTAACTTATTATCTTTAAAATAGTATTTAATTTGACTTTCTTCTAGGCTCAACTAATAAAATTTTGTACAAAATCAGCAATGATTATTTTCATTATATAATATGGCCTCATGATGTCATGTGCTTAATTGCTCAGTTGTGCCCAACTCTTTGCGACCCCATGGGGACTATAGCCCAACAGGGTCTTCTGTCCATAGGGATTCTCCAGGCAAGAATACTGGAGTGGGTTGCCATGCTCTCCCCCAGGCAAAATGTCATTCTTCAACATATTTTTCAGTGAGTATCTACTATATATCAAGATGGTAAAAAGAAGACTAGTCCAATAGAAATTTGAGTCTAGTTCCATGCTAATTATGTATGAAGTACTTGTTTTATTTATATATACATAAATATTCTTTACTATTATTTACTATAGAATTTTAGAATCAATACTGCTAAATGAGGTACATTCATAGGTATATGTATCTGAATCAGTTTTCAGTTGGGAGTCAGTTCTAAACATCTTTACAGGTATCTTTACTTCCAGTTAGAAGTTAAACCAAGCCCTCTGAAATATACATTGAACCAAAAACACAATGTTGAAATTTTTTGATCACAAAATCTCACAATGATTTGAAGCTGCTCTTAAAGACAAACCTATATTCTAAATAATGCCAATTATAAAAGAAAAACTTTTATCAGAATTATTTTTGAAAAGAGAAAATTTCTTCAGTACAACTGTAGGGAAAATTCTTTCTTAATTTTATTCACTATAAGCCTGTTCACATATTCTCAGCTGGGAAAGAAACATAGAATTTCATAAATAAAAGAACTTCAGAGATAACCAGTCTTAAACCCAGCTCTATTGCATTTCACATAGGAAGGAGATTGTTCATTGCACTGAGTAAACTTAGGGTCTGGTTGAAATCTAACAACACTTTTATGACAAATACTTAACAGTTTTGTGTGAATCACTATATCTATCAGGATAGAGTAGGGCATGATGCATAAACAATCCCATATTTTCAGTGGTATATAACAAAGAAACTGGCTTTTAAAGTTTTTCTTCAAAAGGATACATGTCATTGCCCCTCCCATTTAGAGGCCAAAACAGGTGACATGGCTACTCCTGAGATTGATAGAGTGGGGATTCATTTTCATCTTCAAATGAGAGGTAGGAAATGTTTAGAAAAATAATAAAATCTATCATAAAGACTTAGTGGATGGCTTCTTAAGGGAAAAAAATAACAGACCCAATTATAAAACTACTCTCATTCAGGTACCTTCTGTGTCACTAATTCTACCATTAATTAATTTAAAAATGGAAGTGATAGCTGTGCCAAGGGAAGGTATTGTTCTGAATGATGTTTCATGGAAACTTCTTAAGTTTCACACTGAGTATGTAAATCATGTTATAAATATCTTGCAAGAAAGGGGAAAAATCCAATGCCATCATTTTTACTATAATTTATCCACTAGGTCTAAGGATTTTTCTGAATCCTATGATGGTAATTTGGAGAAGGCAATGGCACCCCCACTCTAGTACTCTTGCCTGGAAAATCCCATGGATGGAGGAGCCAGGTAGGCTGCAGTCCACGCGGTTGTGAAGAGTTGGACAAGACTAAGTGACTTCACTTTCACTTTTCACTTTCATGCATTGGAAAAGGAAATGGCAACCCACTCTAGTGTTCTTGCCTGGAGAATCCCAGGGACAGAGGAGCCTAGTGGGCTGCCGTCTCTGAGGTCACAGAGTCAGACAAGATTGAAGCGATTTAGCAGCAACAGCATGATGGTAATTTTTCAAGAAAGAGAATGTAAGATTATGAATCTAGTGATTTTGAGAAAATTTTCAGTTATAATAATAATAGTTATCCTTCAACAATTACAAACATCCAGTTAGTTTTAGATATCATTCCAAGAAAAATGATTAATTCCTAACAGAAAATTATAGTATATCCTCACTCAATTAGTCCTCTTATTACTGTGTTTATATTTTATTATTCTATTAAGACCTGGAGTGAGAAAGATCTAATGTATCATAATATTTACTAAAACAAGTCTCACATTAAAAGTTGTTTAAGGGGAAAAAGTGGAAATAGTGACAGATTTTATTTTCTTGGGCTCCAAAGTCACTGCAGATGGTGACTGCTGCCATGAAATTCAGACGCTTGTTCCTTGGAAGGAAAGCTATCAGAAACCTAGACAGTGTATTAAAAAGCAGAGACATCACTTTGCTGACAAAGGTCCCTACAGTCAAAGCTATGGTTTTTCCAGTAGTCATGTAAGGAGATGAGAGTTGGACAATAAAGAAAGTTGAGTGTTGAAGAATTGATGCTTTTGAATTGTTCTGCTGAGGACTCTTGAGATTCTTTGGGACAGCAAGGAGATCAAACCAGTCAATCCTAAGGGAAACCAACTCTGAATACTCATTGGAAGGACTGATGCTGACGCTGAAGCTATAATACTTTTCACCACCTGATGCGAAGAACCGACTCACTAGAAAAGACTCTAATGCTCTGATGCTGGGAAAGATAGAAGGCAAAAGAGAAGAGGGTAGCAGAGGATGAGATGTATAGATAGCATCACCAATTCAATGGGCATGAATCTTAGCAAACTTCAGAAGATAGTGAAAGACAGGGGAGCCTGACATGGTGCATTCCATGAGGTCTCAAAGAGTTGAACACAACTTAGTGACTGAACAACAATATCTAATTCAATTAATTTAAAATGATTTTCTAATAACTTGTAACTGCTGAGTTGAACACAACTTACTGACTGAACAACAATTATCTAATTCAATTAATTTAAAATGATTTCCTAATAACTTGTAATTGCTCAGTACTTTTGTCTATGGGGTACTCAAAAAGCATATGATCTTTTAAAATTTTATTCAGTTCAGTTCAGTTCAGTTCAGTTCAGTTCAGTTCAGTTCATTGGCTCAGTCGTGTCCGAGTCTTTGCAACCCCATGAATCGCAGCACGCCAGGCCTCCCTGTCCAGCACCAACTCCCGGAGTTCACTCAGACTCATGTCCGAGTCAGTGATGCCATCCAGCCATCTCATCCTCTGTTGTCCCTTTCTCCTCCTGACCCCCATCCCTCTCAGCATCAGAGTCTTTTCCAGTGAGTCCACTCTTCACATGAGGTGGCCAAAGTACTGGAGTTTCAGCTTCAGCATCATTCCCTCCAAAGAAATGTCAGGGTTGATCTCCTTCAGAATGGACTGGTTGGATCTCCTTGCAGTCCAAGGGACTCTCAAGAGTCTTCTCCAACACCACAGTTCAAAAGCATCAATTCTTCAGCGCTCAGCCTTCTTCACAGTCCAACTTTCAAATCCATACATGACCACAGGAAAAACCATAGTCTTGACTAGACGGACCTTTGTTGGCAAAGTAATGTCTCTGCTTTTCAATATGCTATCTAGGTTGGTCATAGCTTTTCTTCCAAGGAGTAAACATCTTTTATTTCATGGCTGCAGATTTTATTAGTCACACAGAATTTCAGCAATTTAGATTGCAGTCTCTGCCTCCCAAACCAGAAACATTAAAAAAATGTGGGTACCTGCATCAGGATCCAGACTGAGAAGGATGCCTATGTTAGGAAGTTCAATAGATGAATTTAATGATTTCAATAATTGAGAAATTAGCTAGAATGGGAAGCAGCAAAACCTCATGCACTAGGAGACAGGAAAGGGGCAGTGTTCTAGCTTGAGTCTGGAAACTGGAATTAAGACAAAAGCTGCTGGATAGGATCTGGGGACATGGTAGAAACGCTTGCCCAATGGGGGCTGGAACCACAGAAACTTTCCAGAAGCATAAGGAGAAGACAATAGAGGCCTTTCCCATCATATTGCACTGCCTACTCATGTCATATGGTATATTGCACAAACCTTGTCCAATGCAGTGAAACAAAAAAAATGTGTGGATAAGAATGACTGTGGACAAAGCTGCCTAAAAAATGTGGTTTGGATGAGGACTATGCCCTGAGACATGGGCAGAGCACAGGAAAATTACAAATGGCTGCAATGGTAAAGAGATAAATATTTGTGATGTATGTGACCAGATTTTCATTGACTAAGGATTTCTTTTTTTGGTGGATTTTGTATGTTTTCATACTTAGAAGGTAAAATAATATTATCCAGAAAGAATGAGAAAAAAAAAAGAGAACCTCAACACACACATCTGTCTCAAGAACTTTGAAGGCTAAGACCATAGACGAGTAAATTTCAATATTGTGTTTTAAATCCCAGCCTTGAAAAGATAGCTAACAGATATCTGTAGGATTTAAAAATAACTTGGGAAAGATATTCATTCCCCAAGCAAACCACTTACTACCTTGACAAACTACCCTAAATTTCACACTTAAAATAGTGTTTTTTTTTTTTTTTTTGGTCACAAGCCACAAGATCTCCAGATACAATAATAAACATAGGACTATGGTGACACACCTCTCATGGATAATGTACAGTTCAGTTCACTTTAGTCTCTCAGTTGTGTCTTTGCAACCCCATGGACTGCAGCACATCAGGCTTCCCTGCCCATTACCAACTCCTAGAGATTTCTCAAACTCATGTCCATTGAATTGGCAATACCACGGTGATCTCATTCTTTGTCACCCCCTTCTCCTCCTGCCTTCAATCAATGTGCAGCTCCACTCCTAATATCCAAATGGGTCAAAGCAAGATAACAATAAGGTGGCCATATACCATATGTCAAATATTTAAAAATTATAAAAAAATTATGAAAGTTTTAAATAAAACATACATTTCCTTCATTTAAAAATATAAATCTATTTGCAAAACCAGAGATTAAATTGCCAACATCCACTGGATCATCGAAAAAGCAAGAGAAGTCGAGAAAACATCTACTTCTGCTTTATTGATTGTGCCAAAGACTTTGACTGTGTGGATCACAACAAACTGTGGAAAATTCTTGAAGAGATGGGAATACCAGACCGTCTTATCTGCCTCCTGAGAATTCTGTATGCAGGCCAAGAAGCAACAGTTAGAACTGAACATGGAATAGACTGGTTCCAAATTGGGAAAGGAGTACATCAAGGATATATATTGTCACCTAGCTTATTAACTTATATGCAGAGTGCATTATGTGAAATGCCAGGCTGGATGAAACACAAGCTGGAAACAAGATTGCTAGAAATATCAATAATCTCAGATGTACAGATGACACTACCCTTATGGCAGAAAGTGATGAAGAACTAAAGAGCCTTTTGATGAAAGTGAATGAGGAGAGTGAAAAAGTTGGCTTACAACTCAACATTCAAAAAACTAAGATCATAGCATCTGATCCCATGATTTCATGGCAAATAGGAGGGAAACAATGAAAACAGTGAGAGACTTTATTTTCTTGGCCTTCAAAATCACTGCAGATAGTGACTACACCATGAAATTAAGAGACACTTGCTTCTTGGAAGAAAAGTTGTGACCAACTTAGGCAGTATATTAAAAAGCAGAGACATTACTTTGGCAACAAAGGTCCATCTGGTCAAAGCTATGTTTTTTCCAGTAGTCGTGTATGGATGTGAGAGTAGACTATAAAGCTGAGTGCCAAAGAACTGATGATTTTGAACTGCGGTATTGGATAACACCTGCAAATGAGTGGCCAGCAAAACTGAGATTAAAAACAAAATAGAGATGTGTAAAACATATGGTTTATACCATAAAATTAGTTTATGCCTTTGTTTCAACCAAGCCATAAGTTAAATCATATGTTCATTATTTTCAAGTAATTTGTCTTCTATTTATATTAGTTCAGTTCAGTTCAGTCACTCAGTTGTGTCCGACTCTTTGCAACCCCATGAACAGCAAAAACACACCAGGCCTCCCTGTCCAACATCAACTCCTAGAGTTCACCCAAACCCATGTCCACTGAGTTGGTGATGCGATCCAATCATCTCATCCTTGTCACCCTTTCTCCTCCTGCCCCCAATCTTTCCCAGTATCAGGGTCTTTTCCAAAGAGTCAATTTTTCACATCAGGTGGCCAGAGTATTGGAGTTTCAGCTTCAACATCAGTCTTTCCAATGAATACCCAAGGCTGATCTCGTTTAGGATGAACTGGTTGGATCTCCTTGCGGTTCAAGGGACTCTCAAGAGTCTTCCCCAACACCACAGTTCAAAAGCATCAATTCTTCTGTGCTAAGCTTTCTTCATAGTCCAACTCTCACATTCATACATGATCACTGGAAAACCATAGTCTTGACTTGATGGACCTTTGTTGGCAAAGTAATGTCTCTGTTTTTTTTTTTTTTTAATATGCTGTCTAGGTTGGTCATAACTTTCCATCCAAGAAGTAAGCATCTTTTAATTTTATGGCTGCAGTGATTTTGGAACCTCCAAAAATAAAGTCTGACACTGTTTCCCCATTTATTTTTCATGAAGTGATGGGGCCGGATGCCATGATCTTCATTTTCTGAATGTTTAGCTTTAAGCCAACTTTTTCACTCTCCTCTTTCACTTTCATCAAGAGGCTTTTTAGTTCCTCTTCACTTTCTGCCATAAGGGTGGTGTTATCTGCATATCTGAGGTTATTGAGATTTCTCCCGGCAATCTTGATTCCAGCTTGTGTTTCCCCCACTCCAGTGTTTCTCATGATGTGCTCTGCATATAAATTAAATAAGCAGGGTGACAATATACAGCCTTGACGTACTCCTTTTCCTATTTGGAACCAATCTGTTGTTCCATGTCCAGTTCTTACTGTTCCCTCCTGACTCATATAGGTTTCTCAAGAAGCAGGTCAGGTGGTCTGGTATTCCCATCTCTTTCAGAATTTTCCACAGTTTATTGTGATCCACACAGTCAAAGGCTTTGACATAGTCAATAAAGCAGAAATAGATGTTTTTCTGGAACCATCTTGCTTTTTCAACAATCCAATGGATGTTGGCAATTTGATCTTTTGTTCCTCTGCCTTTTCTAAAACCAGCTTGAACATCAGGAAGTTCATAGTTCACATATTGCTGAAGGCTGGCTTGGAGAATTTTAAGCGTTACTTTACTACTATGTGAGATGAGTAGAATTGTGCAGAAGTTTAAGTATTCTTTGGCCCTGTCTTTCTTTGGGATTGGAATGAAAACTGATCTTTTCAAGTCCTGTGACCACTGTTGAGTTTTCTAAATTTGCTGTCATATTGAGTGTAGCACTTTCACAGCATCATCTTTCAGGATTTGAAAGAGCTCAACTGGAATTCCATCACTTCCACTAGCTTTGTTCATAGTGATGCTTTCTAAGGCCCATTTGCCTTCACATTCCAAGATGTCCTGCTCTAGGTGAGTGATCACACCATTGTGATTATCCGCATCATGAAGATCTTTTTTGTATTGTTCTTCTGTGTATTCTTGCCACCTCTTCTTAATATCTTCTGCTTTTGTTAGGTGCATACCATTTCTGTCCTTTATTGAGACTATTTTTGCATGAAATGTTCCTTTGGTATCTTTAATTTTCTTGAAGCTATCTCTAGTCTTTCCCATTCTATTGTTTTCCTCTATTTCTTTGCATTGATCACTGAGGAAGGCTTTCTTATCTCTATTTGCTATTTTTTGGACCTCTGCGTTCAAATGGGTGTATCTTTCCTTTTCTCCTTTGCTTTTCATTTCCCTTCTTTTCACAGCTATTTGTAAGACCTCCTCAGACAGCCATTTTGCTTTTTAGCATTTCTTTTTCTTGGGGATCTTCTTGATTCTTGTTTCCTATACAATGGCATGAACCTCCGGCCATAGTTCATGAGGCACTCTGTCTATCATATCTAGTCCCTTAAATCTATATTTGCTATTTAAACATTAAAAGTAAAAAATCATTTTCCATTCTATAAATGTTAACTATGCTTATAATATTTTCACTTCCTTTCATATACAAATCCACCCCAGACTTATTTTTTCTTACTTCTATACATTTTTCCTGAGCATGTTACTGAGATAATCTCTCCCTACTTGGAGAGTCTCTAGATATACAATTAACCAGGTAATTGTTTATGAATTGTATTGTAATACTGCCTGTATTTTCACCTTAAATTATTTTTTAAGTTTACTTTTCAGGTGTCTATATTTTTTCATAATAATGTTGTTTCTCCATTGTGTTATCTATTTTTATTCTTAGCTTGAAGCTAAGGATTTTGCTTTATGGGAATTCAATGTATACCATGTTAGCTCTCTATACACATAGAGGATAGTAGGTTAACTTTGGTTAGAATTTCTTTTTTTAAATAATTTCTTTTTTTAATTTAGATTGTGTTGGGTCTTCCTTTAGATAATCTCTCCCTACTTGGAGAGTCTCTAGATATACAATTAACCAGGTAATTGTTTATGAATTGTATTGTAATACTGCCTGTATTTTCACCTTAAATTATTTTTTAAGTTTACTTTTCAGGTGTCTATATTTTTTCATAATAATGTTGTTTCTCCATTGTGTTATCTATTTTTATTCTTAGCTTGAAGCTAAGGATTTTGCTTTATGGGAATTCAATGTATACCATGTTAGCTCTCTATACACATAGAGGATAGTAGGTTAACTTTGGTTAGAATTTCTTTTTTTAAATAATTTCTTTTTTTAATTTAGATTGTGTTGGGTCTTCCTTGCTGTGCAGGCTTTTCTCTAGTTGTGATGAGCAGGGGCTACTCTCTTGTTGCAATGGCTTCTCTTGTTGTGGAGCCCAGACTCTAGGGTACTTGTGATTCAGTAGCTGCTACTCATGGGCTCAGTGGTTGCAGTTCCTGGGCTTAGAGCACAGGCTCAAAGTAGTGACAGATGGGCTTAGCTGCTCTGTGGCATGTGGTATCTTCCTGGGCTAGGGATCGAACCCATGTCTCCTGCATTGCAGGGCAGATTCTTTACCACTGAGCCATCCAGGAATCCCTGCTTAGAACTTCCAACATCGATTAATTGATTCAAACTGGACTTAATATCCCTAAGTCTATTGATTTCTTTCAGGCTTCCATACACACTCAATAAGTAATGCCATCACTGTTTGCTTGTTTCACGTACCCAGTGTGAAACCATTATCAGTCAGAAGATGCCCCACCTGACTTGAAGAACTAATCTAAACAATAGACATATAAACTGTCTGAACAGGTGTTCCTCTTCAAGTCACCATAGGCACAATTGCACTTTGTTCCTATATTGGCAACTTCTATGGAGGACTAGATGAATACTAGTGAGTTACAGATTATCAACTATATGTCAGACACCCTGTATATGTTGTGCTCAGGCCATTCATTTAGACTGCCTGGGTTCACACTCAAGTTCTCTGTGAATTTAGGCAAGTCACTTTAAATTCTTTAATATTCAATGTTCTCATCTGTAAAATGGGTATAAATGTGATGTAACAGTTTTCATACATTGGTTGTGAATATAAAATGAGCTCTTTCATGTGAAGTATTTTAATGTGTCCGTCTAGTCAAAGCTATGGTTTTTCCAGTAGTTATGTAATGATGTGAGAGTGAGCTATAAATAAAGCAGAGTGTCAAAGAGTTGATGTTTTTGAACTGTGGTGTTGGAAAAGACTCTTGAAAGTCCCTTGAACTGCAAGGAGATCTAACCAGTCCATCCTAATGGAAATCAGACCTGAATATTCATTGGAAGGACTGATGTTGAAGCTGAAATTCCAATGCTTTGGCCCCCTGATGAGAAAAACTGATTCATTTGAAAAGACCCTGATACTAGGAAAGACTGAAGGGAGAGGAGAAGGGGATGACAGACGATGAGATGGTTGTATAGCATCACCAACTCAATGGACATGAGTTTGAGTAAACTGCGGGAGTTAGTGATGGATAGGGAAATCTGGCATGCTGCAGTCTATGGGGTTGCAAAGAGTCAGACATGACTGAGCGACTGAACTGAACTTTAATGTGTGGAAGAGAGTAAGTCCATATTGTATTTTGTGTGCAAGTTTATAAATGCATGTGTATACCTATAATATGTTTATTATAATGAATAGACAGTTATTATGAAACTCAGTTGGGTAGCAGTTGTATACTCCAGCACATTGAATCATTGGTCATATATTATAAAAACATACCTCCTTACTGACATTATAATCCCTCTTTCTGCACTAGAAAGCATTTGACTTAACTTCTCAATTTGAAAATGTTATCAGATTGAAAACCTATAATTCTAGACAGTGATGCAACTTGGGTTTTTAAAGATATTAACAGAGACTTGGCTTTTTATATTAAAAGGAAAGAGTGGTAGCATGGTCCAACTCTGCATTCCACAAAGTGAGAAAATTACAGATTTGTAAGGGAAGTAAGTTGCCTGAAATCATAGATGTTGATGTTCCTTCTCTCTGAAGTTCCTCCATCACATCAGAGACTATGATGTGTGTCTCTTTGCTCAAACAACTTTGACTCTGCTTGGCTGCATTGTTAGGAACCCAAGCAAAGCAAACATGCAAAGATGTATTTATAATAAAAATATCTGGGCATTTCTTTTCTTAGCATAGTGAAAAAGTAGAAAGTGCTTTTTAAGAGAATGATAACCAAATTCTTATACAGAATTAATAAAAGATTTGGAAATTTGTCACTTATTTTGTGAGATTCATGAGGAGAGAGGCTCTCTCTTATTCATCATCTTTCTTCCAGATAATGAACAATTCTGATCTTGGAAGAAGATACAAAGTTACCACCAAATCAAATTAAAGATTCTCAACATATCTGTATTTATTACAATGATGAGAGTAAAGCAGCCACTATCAGACACATAAGATTATTCAGGAATTTCTCTTTAAATATCCATTCCATCTGATTTTCTGAAGGAGAATGTGTAGCATTTCCTAAAAACAGGTTCCAAGATTTTGTTAATTGTAGGAATAGTGAATGGCAGCCAAGGTAAATGTTTGCATAAATTTCAGTGAGTTCAGTGAGTAAATTTTCCATGGTCATTGAAGAATCAATTTTGTTAAATTACAGGAAACTTCATAATTAAGGAGTTTAAGGGTTCTCTTCCTATGTAAACATTTATTTCACTCTCTTTTGTCAAATATATTTTTAAGCATATTTCAGTAGCACGTTAGTTTTTACATAATTGATGAATAGAAGGATGATAATATAATTCAGAAGTCAGATTAGTTCACCTTTGTTGTTGCCAAGAATCCACATCAATGCTAAGTATGCTAACACAGCTGAATATTGACTGGAGAAATATAACCTAGTTCACAATGGCAATTCACCCCACATTTTTCACTTTTACAATATTTGGTTGTTCACTCAGTTTTGAAAGTATTTATTGGCTTGTTCAGTGTTCTATGCTCTTGGTGATTTTCCTCTTGCCATCAAAACAACAGCCTCAAACCCACCTTACACTCCCTCTGTCAAGATAATTTAGCTTTTATTTTTTTAACATAAAGTTTATTTTTTTACTATGATTTATTGTATATATTAGAAACTTAATATTACTTTTAAAATATTTTAGAAGCAATACTTAGTAACCAGATCCTTACAGATTCATACAATTTATCTTTTGTTAGTGCTTTGATTACAAACTCTAATTGATATTGATAGGCTTACTCAACTTTTATTCTCCCATTAACTTTATTATTTTTAGTCCATGATTTTGAAGTATGCAAGGTTTTGTAGGAATTTATTTATTTTGATATCATGCAAATAGGGCCACAATCGGGAGAAACTTAGGTAATTCAGATCAAACAAGAGTTTTAAAAGAGTTAATCTTTATGAAACACTTTGACAATACAACTGTAGATCTATAGACAATAAATTGTTCAACACAGGAGGAAAAAAAAAGCTAATGCAGTCTAGAGGTGGGATTTGCCAAAAAGTCAGGATGACAGGTGAGAAATGGAGTGATGAGTTTCTCAAACATGCTCACAACCACCAAAAAATAAAATTAGTAAATAAACCAGCATACCTTAGCATAAGTAGGATTTTTCTATTTCTTCAGATATCTAACCCAGAGTCAGAAACATAGTTTTGAATTCATTATATATTTTTGGTCTGAGTTGTTCTGTAGTTTATGCAGACTATCTTGTCAAAATTAAATGAATAAAACTGAAGAGCTGTCAGCAGCAAGAAGAAAGAAAAATATATTAATAGTGAAAAAATTTAGTACAAGAGAAAATATATCCTATTGCTAAAAAAATTTTCACAAAAAGTGGATATTATAATGATGCATGCAGATTTTTATACAAAAGAAGGGGGAAAATGCTAATAACTTAAAACTAATCCAAGAGTTCACAGCCTAAGAAGTGTAATATTAGCAAAAAAGAATCAAGAGAGTGCAGAGTGCTCTTCTGACATACAGTTTTTCAAATATTACACAGAGAACTAGCAGACTGGCATTTGCAATTTTTTCCTGTGAATAAAAAATAGTGGTTTAATCTGCAGTGAACATATTCAGAATTTCATTACAAAGAAAGGCCAAAACATGAAGTCAGCTTCTGAAAGCAGAGGTGCAAATACACAATGAAAAGACCTGTGACAACAAGGCCTGGGTTGGAAGATGAGTTAATAACAGCGGCTATGGATGGACTTACAGGGGTTGTAGAAGAAAATGTAATTTGATTCTTTTTGTTATAAAAGAAGAATGCATTTCACTTAGGCTTTTAATATCCTTATCATTCATAATTGAGGATTAGTTAAGAAATGTCAGTAAACAGGTAACCACTGTGTGGTTCCTGAAAATTCAATATAAACTCAGAGAAGTATGAAAAATATACAACTTTGTAGATGCCTGGTGATTGGGGGGTTTTCAGGCTATTTAATTAAAATAAATAGTTTGTTTTCAATGTCTGCTCTATGAAATTCAAGGACCAGGGGTTATAAGAAATTTTTTACAAAATATCAAATTAGATAGGTGACTAAAAAGCAATTCATGGCTTTGTAAATAACCAGTGGCTTCGTGTAAATTTTATTCAGAGGAAAAATCAATTTTAGAAAGTTCTTCACACTTTCTTAAAAGGTCTTACAATCAAAGAAGGAAAAAAAAGTTATTTGGATTATATGACTCCATCATTTTAACCTGATTATTTAAAACAATAATCTAAGCTATATTTTAAAGACTTGACTGATTTTTCAATTTCACTATTGGAAAATCTTGATATTTTCTCAAAAATGATATGCAACTGCTCACATTTTTAGTCTTGATTCAACCAATGTAAAACAGTTAAATGCCTATTGTATGCAAAGACATGAAATAAATCTTGATTCCAGCCTCTCAAAGCTAAAGATACTCATTATCACAGATAAACATGCAAGAAGACAGAATGTGAAAATAATAAATGAGCAATGAATTTTGGGAACACAGAAGAAAATGTCATTGATGTTCAAGGATATAAAGATTTGTGGAAGGAAAGCATAAACTGGGCCTTGAAGTTTGTGGGAGGAATTTCCACAGGAACATGAAAGAAGATGGAGAAGGAGCATATTATTGAAATGCACAGGACTGAAAGGGAGAAAGTTAACTATTGGCTTTTATGGTCCTCTGAGTACGCTTAGAGGCCTGGGCTCTGCTTGGGAAAAATGAGACAAGAATAGACTTGATCTGACAAAGATCACAGAGAAAGGAGAGTAACATTATGATGAACTAGGGTTACATTTCTTTTTTTGCAAAAGAAAATCATCAAAAATTGCTGATTAATGGGTAAGTGGACTGGAGTTTTTCTTTAGGAAAATCCCATTTCTCTAACATGTGGAGTCTTGATGACTCACAGAATAAAGTTCCCTTAACTGAGCAGCATCTTAAGAAAAGGCAAGCAATTGTATCTAATGACCAACTCTTGTTATTGCCTATATGGTACTTATCTTCAGTGAAAAAATAATCACTAAAAAATTGTTAATTCACATTCAGTTTGGATTCGATCCCTAGGTTGGGAAGATCCCCTGGAGGAGGGCATGGCAACTCACTCCTGTATTCTTGCCTGGAGAATCTCCATGAATAGAGGAGCCTGGCAGGCTATATTCCTTGGGGGTCTCAAAGAGGCGGAAATGACTAAGCACACAAAACTTGAAAATACAACAGAAAATATCAATTCATATTAGCGGATTTAGCTGTGATTAGCAATGTGAAAGTGAAAGAGGAGAGTGAAAACGTTGGCCTAAAGCTCACCATTCAGAAAACTACAATCATGGCACCTGGTCCCATCACTTCATGGCAAATAGATGGGGAAACAGAGGAAACAGTGTCAGACTTTATTTTGGGGGGCTCCAAAATCACTGCAGATGGTGACTGCAGCCACGAAATGAAAAGACACTTAAATCTTGGAAAGAAAGTTATGACCAACTAGATAGCATATTGAAAAGCAGAGACATTACTTTGCCAACAAAGGTTTGTCTAGTCAAGGCTATGGTTTTTCCAGTGGTCATGTATGGATGTGAGACTTGGACTGTGAAGAAAGTTGAGTGCTGAATAATTTATGTTTGAACTGTGGTGTTGGAGAAGACTCTTGAGAGTCTCTTGGACTGCAAGGAGATCCAACCAGTCCATCCTAAAGGAGATCAGTCCTGGGTGTTCTTTGGAAGGACTGATGCTAAAGCTGAAACTTCAATACTTTGGCCACCTGATGTGAAGAGTTGACTCACTGGAAAAGCCTCTGATGCTGGGAGGGATTGGGGGCAGGAGGAAAAAGAAACAACAGAGGATGATATGGCTGGATGGCATCACTGACTCGATGGACATGAGTCTGAGTAAATTCCGGGAGTTGGTGATGGACAGGGAGGCCAGGTGTGCTACAATTCATGGGGTCGCAGAGTCAGATACAACTTAACTACTGAACTGAACAATATAATAAGTCCACAAATTTAATTCTGAATGGCAAAAGACAAATTTTTAGGCAGCCAAAATTATTTATGTTAATTGAAATACAAATAAGAAATAAAATTACTTTGTTCATCATTTTAAACATAAAGTCTCTATTGTGAAGAATGCACAGTAACTTCTGATAATCATGTATTACTTTTTGCCTAAGCAAGAATGGGAAACATGAAGAATTTGGCTCAATCTATCTGATTTTATTTCTTATAAACAAACAAACATGAAGCAAAGAAGGCAAAATAGTATCATGTGTTAAATCTGATCATGAATACCTGTGTGTCTATTGTATGATTTTAAGCATTTTTACATGCTTTCCAAATATTCTAGGATTAAAAATTTTAATACATGCTAATGAGTAATATTATCCAGTGATACCAATATTATCACTAAATAGTACTCAGCTCTAACTTCACTTTCTTTGCAGTTTTTAATTGATAAATATAGGTAATGAACTTGAAAAGCAACATGCCCAGGTTACATCTAGGAAATATGGAAGCAAATTCTTCTTAAAATAAAAAAAATCATGATCCGTGATTTCTATTTCAGGTCTGTAACATTTACTAAAGAGCTTCCCCAGTGGCTCAGTGGTAAAGAATCCTACAGTTCAGGAAATGTGGAGATAGGGGTTTGATTCCTAGCTTGGGAAGATCCCCTGGAGGAGGAAATGGCAAGCCACTCCAGTTCTTGCCTGGGAAATCCTGTGGACAGAGGAGTCAGGTGGGCTATAGTCCCTGGGATCACAAAAGAATTGGACATAATCTGGCAACTAAATGACAACATTTACTAGAGACCAAATTAAAATACATGAATTTCAGAAGATATGAGAAGAAAAATCAAGCCCAAACTGTTTCAATTATCATTGTTATGCATCACCGCCCTCCTGCTACATAATGCTAACTCACAAATCTCAGCACATTTCACCCCAGTATAGCAGATATGAATTGGCTATACAAATTTGATGGGTGTCATTATAACTTTATTTCTCTAACAGAAATTAATTTGCTGTATGAATTTCTATCGCTATGTGGTATAGAAAATATGTTTGTTTCAAGGTATTTTAATCTTTTCAATATAAAAATCAGTAAAATTTTAGCTAGATTAATTAAATGAATACTTAAAATTCCCTCTGAATGTTTCACCTTCTCAAGGGTTTTCCTATGTCTTTAGTCCTCTTTCTGTTTCTAATTTTACTGAACTTTCCTGGACCCCTGGCCTGGCGGTAGCATGGATGGTGGTGTTAGCGTGTATTTTTTCCCAAATCTCAGCTTTTATTTTCAATTTTCTCCAGCCAGCAGTCTCTAACTGTCTTAAGTTTGTGGCTTGAGTTAAGTGCACTCTAGTCCCACTCACCAACCCCACCCTCCAAAACCAGTTCCTATTGCCTTGCTCCCAGTGAGACTAATTGGTGGATTTTTGTGGAGCAGATTAGGCACTCCAGGCCCATACTAACTTCTGCATCCTATTCTTGCTACCAAGAAACAGAGTTTTTCATTCCAAATTCATCTCTATAGGAAATTATGACCAATATTATCATCTCCCATGTAGAAAAGGTCCTACATCAGGGACTTTAAGGTTCTTCCCTGAAATTGCTCAAATTCTGGGCTTTTCTGAGGATTTGGCTGTTTAGAACAATTCTGAAGGGAAAACTGAGCAAAATATAGAAGATCTCTATCAGTCCAGCAACTTCATGTGTATTTTCAATTATCCATATAAAAATTTCAAAAGTAATTAAATTAAAAGGTCTATTTGTTTCTACAAAAATGTTTAAAATTTTTCCATATATTTATAATAAAGACCAATTATGACCAATTGACTTATTTTTAAGAATGCACTCAGGATC
>SJYC01112523.1:0-20278 GCA_006408675.1 Madoqua kirkii | reverse complement strand
GATCCAACCAGTCCATCCTAAAGGAGATCAGTCCTGGGTGTTCTTTGGAAGGACTGATGCTAAAGCTGAAACTTCAATACTTTGGCCACCTGATGTGAAGAGTTGACTCACTGGAAAAGCCTCTGATGCTGGGAGGGATTGGGGGCAGGAGGAAAAAGAAACAACAGAGGATGATATGGCTGGATGGCATCACTGACTCGATGGACATGAGTCTGAGTAAATTCCGGGAGTTGGTGATGGACAGGGAGGCCAGGTGTGCTACAATTCATGGGGTCGCAGAGTCAGATACAACTTAACTACTGAACTGAACAATATAATAAGTCCACAAATTTAATTCTGAATGGCAAAAGACAAATTTTTAGGCAGCCAAAATTATTTATGTTAATTGAAATACAAATAAGAAATAAAATTACTTTGTTCATCATTTTAAACATAAAGTCTCTATTGTGAAGAATGCACAGTAACTTCTGATAATCATGTATTACTTTTTGCCTAAGCAAGAATGGGAAACATGAAGAATTTGGCTCAATCTATCTGATTTTATTTCTTATAAACAAACAAACATGAAGCAAAAAGGCAAAATAGTATCATGTGTTAAATCTGATCATGAATACCTGTGTGTCTATTGTATGATTTTAAGCATTTTTACATGCTTTCCAAATATTCTAGGATTAAAAATTTTAATACATGCTAATGAGTAATATTATCCAGTGATACCAATATTATCACTAAATAGTACTCAGCTCTAACTTCACTTTCTTTGCAGTTTTTAATTGATAAATATAGGTAATGAACTTGAAAAGCAACATGCCCAGGTTACATCTAGGAAATATGCAAGCAAATTCTTCTTAAAATAAAAAAAATCATGATCCGTGATTTCTATTTCAGGTCTGTAACATTTACTAAAGAGCTTCCCCAGTGGCTCAGTGGTAAAGAATCCTACAGTTCAGGAAATGTGGAGATAGGGGTTTGATTCCTAGCTTGGGAAGATCCCCTGGAGGAGGAAATGGCAAGCCACTCCAGTTCTTGCCTGGGAAATCCTGTGGACAGAGGAGTCAGGTGGGCTATAGTCCCTGGGATCACAAAAGAATTGGACATAATCTGGCAACTAAATGACAACATTTACTAGAGACCAAATTAAAATACATGAATTTCAGAAGATATGAGAAGAAAAATCAAGCCCAAACTGTTTCAATTATCATTGTTATGCATCACCGCCCTCCTGCTACATAATGCTAACTCACAAATCTCAGCACATTTCACCCCAGTATAGCAGATATGAATTGGCTATACAAATTTGATGGGTGTCATTATAACTTTATTTCTCTAACAGAAATTAATTTGCTGTATGAATTTCTATCGCTATGTGGTATAGAAAATATGTTTGTTTCAAGGTATTTTAATCTTTTCAATATAAAAATCAGTAAAATTTTAGCTAGATTAATTAAATGAATACTTAAAATTCCCTCTGAATGTTTCACCTTCTCAAGGGTTTTCCTATGTCTTTAGTCCTCGTTCTGTTTCTAATTTTACTGAACTTTCCTGGACCCCTGGCCTGGCGGTAGCATGGATGGTGGTGTTAGCGTGTATTTTTTTCCCAAATCTCAGCTTTTATTTTCAATTTTCTCCAGCCAGCAGTCTCTAACTGTCTTAAGTTTGTGGCTTGAGTTAAGTGCACTCTAGTCCCACTCACCAACCCCACCCTCCAAAACCAGTTCCTATTGCCTTGCTCCCAGTGAGACTAATTGGTGGATTTTTGTGGAGCAGATTAGGCACTCCAGGCCCATACTAACTTCTGCATCCTATTCTTGCTACCAAGAAACAGAGTTTTTCATTCCAAATTCATCTCTATAGGAAATTATGACCAATATTATCATCTCCCATGTAGAAAAGGTCCTACATCAGGGACTTTAAGGTTCTTCCCTGAAATTGCTCAAATTCTGGGCTTTTCTGAGGATTTGGCTGTTTAGAACAATTCTGAAGGGAAAACTGAGCAAAATATAGAAGATCTCTATCAGTCCAGCAACTTCATGTGTATTTTCAATTATCCATATAAAAATTTCAAAAGTAATTAAATTAAAAGGTCTATTTGTTTCTACAAAAATGTTTAAAATTTTTCCATATATTTATAATAAAGACCAATTATGACCAATTGACTTATTTTTAAGAATGCACTCAGGATCTCTAAACTGTCTTTTTACTTTATTTTTTCAAAATTGAATTTACTGATGATGTGGAAAATATATACACACACATATACTCCTCTATCTCTAATTTTCTTGAAGAGATCTCTAGTCTGTCCCATTCTGTTGTTTTCCTCTATTTTTTTGCATTGATTGTTGAGGAAGGCTTTCTTATCTCTCCCTGCTATTCTTTGGAACTCTGCATTCAAATGTTTATGTCTTTCCTTTTCTCCTTTGCTTTTCGCTTCTCTTCTTCTCACAGCTATTTGTAAGGTCTCCTCAGACAGCCATTTTGTTTTTTTGCATTTCTTTTTCTTGGGGATGGTCTTGATCTCTGTTTCCTATACAATGTCACGAACCTTATTCCATAGTTCATCAGGCACTCTGTCGATCTAGACCCTTAAATCTATTTCTCACTTCCACTGTATAATCATAAGGGATTTGATTTAGATCATACCTGAATGGTCTAGTGGTTTTCCCTACTTTCTTTAAGTCTGAATTTGGCAATAAAGAGTTCATGATCTGAGCCACAGCCAGCATCTGGTCTTGTTTTTGCTGACTATATAGAGCTGCTCCATCTCTGGCTGCAAAGAATATAATCAATCTGATTTCAGTGTTGACCATCTGGTGATGTCCATGTGTAGAGTCTTCTCCTGTGTTGTTGGAAGAGAGTGTTTGCTATGACCAGTGTGTTCTCTTGCCAAAACTCTATTAGCCTTTGCCGCACTTCATTCTATATTCCAAGGGCAATTTTGCCTGTTACTTCAGATGTTTCTTGACTTCCTACTTTTGCATTGCACTCCTCTATAATGAAAAGGACATATTTTTTGGGAGTTAGTTCTAAAAGGTCTGATGGTGATTGCAGCCATGAAATTAAAAGACCCTTACTCCTTGGAAGGAAAGTTATGACCGACTTAGCATATTCAAAAACAGAGACATTGCCAACAAAGGTCCGTCTAGTCAAGGCTATGTTTTTCCCAGTGGTCATGTATGAATGTGACAGTTGGACTGTGAAGAGGATTGAGCACTGAAAAATTGATGCTTTTGAACTGTGGTATTGGAGAAGATTCTTGAGAGTCCCTTGGACTGCAAGGAGATCCAACCAGTCCATTCTAAAGGAAATCAGTCCTGGATGTTCATTGGAAGGACTAATGCTAAAGCTGAAACTCCAAAACTTTGACCCCCTCATGCAAAGAGTTGACTCATTGGAAAAGACCCTGATGCTGGGAAGGATTGGGGGCAGGAGGAGAAGGGGATGACCGAGAATGAGATGGCTGGATGGCATCATCAACTCGATGGACATGAGTTTGAGTAAACTCCAGGAGTTGATGATGGACAGGGAGGCCTGGTGTGCTGTGATTCATGGGGTCACAAAGAGTCAGACACGACTGAGAGACTGAACTAAAACGATGCTCCTCTATTAAAACTCTTCCAGTTGCACTCTCTAAAACTGAAGTTTTCATCTCATCAAAGTCTCCTATATCATTAATCTCTTCTGTGAGTATTCCCTTAATATTTCAACCCAAACTGAAATTTACTACTCCCCAATATATATATATGTTTTTCTTGAAGGTCTCTCAAGTGATAGTTACCATATCAAGGAATAGCACTGACCTGGGTGTCGGTGAGTACTTCCTTTCCCTTTATTATACTTCAGGGTCTTTTTTCTTTATCTTCTGTTATTATAAAAATATCAAAGAAAATAACAACAAAGCAGTTTCTAAGTTCAGGCATGAAATACAGTTGACTAGAGTTCACAGAACTGCTTTCTTGTTTCCTAGAATGTCTAACCTTTGACTTATTCCCATTCTTTCCAATCCAGTTTTATCTATCTTACTTCTTATTCACTCAGTACACCCAGACGTGATTCAATTCTCTCAACTCTTTGATCCTCTTAGATACAGTGTCCAGTGTGATGATTATGATAATCACTTCCTTTCATGTATTCATGTCTTGCTCTTATCTCTTTTTTTTTAGTACTCAACAGACAAAGCCTCAGTTAAATCCAATGCTTTCTGCTTCACACTTGTTCTCCTTCAGTTGAATATAATTAAAGAAAAAACTCATAGCTCATTCAACTGGCTTCAGTTAAATGAATCATTCCTAAATGTAGGTGGATTGTTAGTACTCTGTAGATCCTATTACTTTCCCATAGGACAATAACTTTCTCATTCAATAGACTCCTATGTCAAACTGTTTAGTCTCACCTTATCCAAGAGGACTTGGATTCCTACTTCTTAGAGAAAATGGCGTAAGCTAGAGAATGTCTACATGATGCCAGCAATGTCATTACTGATCTGTCTACATTTATACTGTGCCTTCCTTCACATTGCTGTAGATGAAATGTTATTACTTTTGTCACAAGCAAATTCTTCCCTTCTAGAGTGAAAGCCATATCTTCTCAACTATTTTTGTGTAGTATTCTTGGATTCTTCCTCTCCCACATTATCACTTTTTCCTTCTTCACTGATCATCCCATAAGAATACAGACACAATAAAAGGAAACATGTATCAAGTCATGGAGGCAAGATATTGTATAATATGGTTTGTAAATTTTGTGTAAGTCCACCAATGAAGAATAATTTGTATGACAAAGACTTTGAAGAAAAAAATTAATCATATTATGAGGAATTGTATAAAATTTCGTTGGCCACCTAATTAACTTTGTCTTATTATTTCATTTCTTCTTTTTCCTCATTATCTCCTCCTAAAAATGATATCAGTGCAATTCAGTTCAGTTCAGTCACTCAGTCATGTCTGACTATTTGTGACCGCATAAATCGAAGCACGCCAGGCCTCCATATCCATCACCAGCTCCCAGAGTTTACTCAAACTCATGTCCGTCGAGTCAGTGTTGCCATCAGCCATTTCATCCTCTGTCGTCCCCTTCTCCTCCTGCCCCCAATTCCTCCCAGCATCAGGGTCTTTTCCAGTCTTTTTCAACTCTTTGCATGAGGTGGCCAAAGTACTGGAGTTTTAGCTTCAACATCAGTCCTTCTAATGAGCATCAGGACTGATCTCCTTTAGAACAGACTGGTTGGATCTCCTTGCAGTCCAAGGGACTCTCAAGAATCTTCTCCAACACCACCATTCAAAAGCATCAATTCTTTGGTGCTCACCTTTCTTCACAGTCCAACGCTCACATTCATACATGACCACTGGAAAAAACATAGCATTGACTAGACGCATCTTTGTTGGCAAAGTAATGTCTCTGCTTTTTAATATGTTATCTAGGTTAGTCATAACTTTCCTTCCAAGGAGTAAGCATCTTTTAATTTCCAGGCTGAAGTCACAATCTTCAGTGATTTTGGAGCCCCCCCAAATAAAGTCTGACACTGTTTCCACTGCTTCCCCATCTATTTCCCATGAAGTGATGGAACCAGATGCCATGATCTTCGTTTTCTGAATGTTGAGCTTTAAGCCAGCATTTTCACTCTCCTCTTTCACTTTCATCAAGAGGCTTTTTAGTTCCTCTTCACTTTCTGCCATAAGGGTGGTGTTATCTGCATGTCTGAAGTTATTGATATTTCTCCCGGTAATCTTGATTCCAGCTTGTGCTTCATCCTGACTATACTATATTTCATCCAAACTATACTTTAAATATGTTTTAAATAGATGGTTGATTATTGCAATAGAAAATCGCTAGAAAATTAATTTTGAACTGGAAATAAATTGGAAGGATAAACAATTATTTTTTTCAATAAAACACATACTTTTATTCTTGAGTTTCACATTAAGGGAACATTTGTGGAAATCTGAATTAGGACTGTATATTTGATAATAATAGTTAGTCAATGTTAAATTTCCTGTGTGTCATAATTCATTATTTTATGTGAAGTAAGGTCAGGCTAGCATAATTAAAATAGTTTGTGTGTGCATTTATGAAAACTTTATTAGTAATCTGTCTTTAAGTAACAATATTTTATTTATCCTTACCTCATCACATTTTCCTTGTATCAATTTAACAACCAGAAATCGATTTTAGGTAGATTATTACCTTAGTTATCACCAATTATATCCTTGAATTTAGACATTTGCTTCATAAAGCTTCTTCTCTGAAATGTTTGGCTGACTTTCTCAGAACACCTTTTCCAAGCCTCTATTCTCTTCTTCCTAAATCTATGTGCATATGTTTGTGTGTGTGTGAAGTTTTGTTTTGGAGTATGTTTCTATGTTCTTTTTATTTTTGATTATTGAATTTATTTGTATGAAATGTGATAAAAACTGAGAAATTTTTAATTACATGTATATGAATAGTTTAGAATCTGATATTGAGTATATTTAGATTTGACTTTTGGAACATAAATATTTGCTATTGTTCAGTCAGTCAGTCATGTCCACGTCTGTGCAACTCCATGGATTGCAGCATGCCAGGCCACAGCTTCACCATGTCCTGGAGGATGCTCAAACTCAAGTCTATTGAGTTGGTGATGCCATCCAATCACTTCATCCTATGTCATCCCCTTCTCCACCTGCCTTCAATGTTTCCCAGAATCAGAGTCTTTCTAATGAGTCTGCTCTTTGCATCAGGTGGCCAATATATTGGAGCTTTAGCTTCACCATCAGTTTTAAAATGAATATTCAAGATTGATTTCCTTCAGAATTGACTGTTTTGATCTCCTTGCAGTCCATGGGACTCTCAAGAGTCTTTTCCTACACCACAGTTCAAAAGCATCAATTCTTTGGTGCTCAACCTTCTTTATGGTTCAACTTTCACATCTATGTGTAACTACTGGAAAAACTATAGCTTTGAATATGTGGACCTTTGTCAGAAATGAAGCAACAGTTAGAACTGGACATGGAACAACAGACTGGTTCCAAATAAGAAAAGGAGTATGTCAAGGCTGTATATTGTCACCCTGCTTATTTAACTTCTATGCAGAGTACATCATGAGAAACGCTGGACTGGAAGAAACACAAGCTGGAATCAAGATTGCTGGGAGAAATATCAATAACCTCAGATATGCGGATAACACCACCCTTATGGCAGAAAGTGAAGGGGAACTAAAAAGCCTCTTGATGAAAGTGAAAGAGGAGAGTGAAAAAGTTGGTTTAAAGCTCAACATTCAGAAAACGAAGGTCACGGCATCCGGTCCGATCACTTCGTGGAAAATAGATGGGGAAACAGTGGAAACAAAGTCAGACTTTATTTGGGGGGGCTCCAAAATCACTGCAGATGGTGAATGCAGCCATGAAATTAGAAGACGCTTACTCCTTGGAAGAAAAGTTATGACCAACCTAGATAGCATATTCAAAAGCAGAGACATTACTTTGCCGACTAAGGTCCGTCTAGTCAAGGCTATGGTTTTTCCTGTGGTCATGTATGGATGTGAGAGTTGGACTGTGAAGAAGGCTGAGCGCCGAAGAATTGATGCTTTTGAACTGTGGTATTGGAGAAGACTCTTGAGAGTCCCTTGGACTGCAAGGAGATCCAACCAGTCCATTCTGAAGGAGATCAACCTTGGGATTTCTTTGGAAGGAATGATGTTAAACGGCCACCTCATGCGAAAAGTTGACTCATTGGAAAAGACTCTGATGCTGGGAGGGATTGAGGGTGGAAGGCGAAGGGGACGACCGAGGATGAGCTGGCTGGATGGCATCACGGACTTGATGCACGTGAATCTGAGTGAACTCCGAGAGATGGTGATGGACAGGGGGACCTGGCGTGCTGCGATTCATAGGGTCGAAAAGAGTCAGACTTGACTGAGCCACTGAACTGAACTGAATGTCTCTATTTTTTTATATGTTGTCTAGGTTAGTCCCAACTTTTCTCCTAAGGGGAAAGTGCCCTTTAATTTGATGGTTGTCATAATCTGCAATGATTTTTGGAGCCCAAGAAATAAAGTCTTTCACTCTTTCCATTGTTTTCCCATTTATTTGCCACGAAGTTATGGGATCAGATGCTATGATCTTTATTTTCTCAATGTTGAGTTTTAAGCCAGCTTCACTCTCCTCTTTCACATACATCAAGAGGCTCTTTAGTTCTTCTTGGCTTTCTGCCATAAAGGTGGTGTCATCTGCCTATCTGAGATTATTGATATTTCTCCCAACAAATGTGATTCCAGCTTGTGTTTCTTCTACCCTGGCATTTTGCATGATGTACTCTGTATTTAAGTTAAATAAGCAGGGTGACAATCTATGGTTTTGATATATTTCTTTCCCAATTTGTAACCTGTCTGTTGTTCCATGTCCAGTTCTAACTGTTGCTTCCTGATCTGCATACAGATTTCTCAGGAGGCAGGTAAGGTGGTCTGCTCTTCTCATCTCTTTAAGAATTTTCCAGGTTTTTTTTTTTTTTTTTTGATCCACACAGTCAATGGCTTTAGCATAGTCAATGAAGCAGAATTAAATACCTTTTTCAGAATTCTCTTGCTTTTTCTATGATCCAGTGGATTTTGGCAATTTGGTCTCTGGTTCCTCTGCTTTTTTCTAAATCCCGATTGAACATCTGAAAGTTCTTGGTTCACATACTTTTGAAGACTAGATTGGAGAATTTTGAGCATTACTTTGCTAACGTGAAATGAGTGCAATTGTCTGTTAGTCTGAACATTCTTTGGCATTGCCTCTCTTTGGGATTTGCATAAGAACTGACCCTTTCCAGTCCTGTGGCCACTACTGCGTTTCCCAAATTTGCTGGCCTATTGAGTGCAGCACTTTCACAGTATTATCTTTGAGGATTTGAAATAGCTCAGCTAGATTCCATCACCTCCATTAGCTTTGTTCATAGTGAAGTCTCCTAAGGCTCACTTGAATTTGCACTCCAGGATTTGACTCTATGTGAATAACTCTGTGGTTATCTCAGTCATTAAGAATGTTTTTGGATAGTTCTTCTGTGTATTCTTGCCACCTCTTCTTAATATCTTCTGCTTCTGTTAGGTCCATACCATTTCTGTCCTCTATTGTGCCCATCTTTGCATAAAATGTTCTATTGAAATCTCTAATTTTCTTGAAGAAATCTCTAGTCTTTCCCATTCTATTATTTACCTCTGTTTATTTGCTTTGATCACTTAGCAAGGCTTTCTTGTCTCTATTTGATATTCTTTAGAACTCTGCATTCAGAATAGATTTATCTTTCCTTTTCTCCCTTGCCCTTCACCTCTCTTTTTTTCTCAGCTATTTCTATGCCCTCTCAGAGAACTATGTTGCCGTTTTTCAGTCCTTTTACTTGGGGATGGTTTTGATCACCACAGACTTTTATTATCTCAGATGTTAAGAATCTCTATCCATAATTCTTCAGGCACCCTTGTCTATCAGATCTAATCCCTTGAATCTATTTGTCATGTTCACTGTGTAATTGTTAGGGATTTGATTTAGGTCATATCTGAATGGCCTAGTTGTTTTCTCTACTTTCTTCAATTTAAGTCTAAATTGTGCAACAAGGAGTTCATGGTCTGAGCCACGGTCAACTTCTCATTTTATTATTGCTGACTGTTAGAGCTTCAGCATCTTTGGCTGCAAGTAATATAATCAATCTGATTTCAGTATTGACCTCTGGATAAATATCATTCTAGAAAATTATCTTTGTTATTATAGGAAATTATTTTTGCTAAAGATAGCATTTTCCTGCTTTAGAATGAGTTTATATATCTTAAAAAGTAAACATGTTCTCAGAGAGGGATAACCTGGCATTTTTCAGAATTGAAAGTATTCACGGGAATTAAATCATCTCATAGGATAGTCAGACAGAAAGCTTGGAAGCTTGGTATGCTGCTGCTATGCATGAGAAAAACATTCTTCACAAAGTACTGGAACCCGCCAGCCAGCTAGCGGGGGAGTGACCACCTTCCTACTAAGGGTGGTTAGAGGGTCACGTGCTCTCTTCCTAAAACTAAATTCTTAGGATGTTTATTTAGGGCTGCCTTTCTCTTCTGGCTTTGCTTCTCTTCTTTCTTTGTCTTGGTGTCTCTTTTTGAATTCCCTCCAGGGGTTGGAAAGTTGCACCCGCATATCCACCTCTGCTTTCCTCATTTACTTTTGGGAGCTCTTTGCACAACTCATCAGCTGGTTGGACAGAAGAGTGCCACCGCAGGTGCAGGCAGGCCACCCTTCCTTAGAACATGCTTCTGGGAGCTGGCTGTGTACCTGTGCCTCACAGGCAGCCTACCGACAGTGTGGCAGTTTAGGAGCAGACTCCCTGAAGGGGCCCTGCTGGCGAATCTTCACTAAAAGCCACAACTGTGGGTCCCAGCAGAGAAAGGATAGCGAGCACGCTCCCCCAGGAGACAGACAGGAACCTGCAAAAGAGCATAGAAACAACAGGGGCTCCCAAGTCAAGGAGTACTAAGAGTGCCAAAGAGAGAGCAAGCAGAACTGGATGTGAGAAGTCAGATGGACTTGGGTTTAAAACTCAGTAGCATTTGAAGGTGTGCCTCCTTGAAGTTACTTAATGTCTTTGAGCCTTAATTTTCTTTTACAAATGATAGATGAATAGTAATATCTGCTTCATGAGGTGTAATTAAAAGCACATGGTTGATCGGCACTGTGATTCTGGCTCAAATAGGCATTTAAAATATTCACTGTCATGCTGATTGTTAACGGCATTTTCAGTAGAGTGGTGGACTGAGTGTGAATAGGAAGTTAGGAAGTGAAGTCCAGTTGGAAAGGCAGATAGAGTTACAGGATTAACTTTTGGCTCAGGTGGGGTCGAAATAATGATTTTTTCAGGATGAAGGAAACTTGAGCATGCGTGTATATTCCTGTCTCTTATACACATCTGACTCATTGGAAAAGACTTTGATGCTGGGAGGGATTGGGGGCAAGAGTAGAAGGGGATGACAGAGGATGAGATAGCTGGATGACATCACTAACCTGATGGATGTGAGTTTGAGTGAACTCTGGGAGTTGGCGATGGACATGGAGGCTTGGCATGCTACAGTTCATGGAGTCACAAAGATTTGGACATGACGACTGAACTGATTTGAACTGATTTGAACTGAATATAATCATTCAGTTTGCCTCAGAACTGTGTAGCCGTCATCACAATCTACTTTAGAATATTGTCATCATTCTAAAAGAAGTTCTGTACTCATCAAGAGTAACTCCCCATTCCGATTCTCCCCTCCAACTCTTTCCTAGCCCTGCTGCTGCTGCTGCTAAGTCACTTCAGTTGTGTCCGACTCTGTGCAACTGCGTAGACGGCAGCCCACCAGGCTCCCCCATCCCTGGTATTCTCCAGGCAAGAACACTGGAGTGGGTTGCCATTTCCTTCTCCAGTGCATGAAAGTGAAAAGTGAAAGTGAAGTCACTCAGCTGTGTCTGAGCCCTAGTGACCATTAATCTACTTTGTAGCTCATTTCAGTACATTTTTCCTTTTTAATGTGGAATAACATTACATTGTGTTTACCCGTGTATCATTTGATGGACATTTGGAGTTACTATGAGTAATTTGTCTTTGAACATTTCTTTATTTTTTTTTAATTTCTATATTTTATTTTTATTTTTAAAATTTATTTATTTTAGTTGGAGGCTAATTACTTAACAATATTGTAGTGGTTTTGCCATACATTAGCATAAATCTGCCATGGGTGTACATGTGTTCCCCATCCTGGATCCCCATTCTCAATTTCCTTCCCAGCCCATCCCTCTGGGTCATCCCAGCATACCAGCCCTGAGCACCCTGTCTTTATAAGATTTTATATGAATATATCAGAGAAGGCAATGGCACCCCACTCCAGTATTCTTAGCTGGAAAATCCATGGATGGAGGAGCCTGGTGGGCTGCAGTCCATGGGGTCGCTAAGAGTTGGACATATCTGAGTGACTTCACTTTCATTTTTCACTTTCATGGATTGGAGAAGGAAATGGCAACCCACTCCAGTATTATTCTTGCCTGGAGAATCACAGGGATGGGGGAGTTTGGTGGGCTGCCGTCTTTGGGGTTGCACAGAGTCGGACACGACTGAAGCGACTTAGCATATGAACATGTATTTTTATTTTTTGGGAAATAGAATTTCTAGTCTTATAGTATTTCCTTGACATTTTAAGGCAAAGTCAAATTCCTCTCATTGTTACAAAATAGTTTCACAGGTGTGATTATAGTAACAACAGCAACAAATATTAATTTAATGAGTTAATCAGTTATCTTAAAGGGTGTCTTAAGTGCACAGAAACTAAAACTTATTCTGATTTATACTTGTTTGTTAAACATAACTGCAACAATACCTTAAAGTATTTCTTGGTTCAAACCAACTTTTTCTTCACAATGTTCATTATTTTGTGCTTTTGGGGTTAATATTTACTTCCAATTATTTCCTGGAATGCACCTCAGAATCTTACATTGCTTGTAACCAAGAAACTAATAGGTTAGAAAAAATTTTAATTAGAATTTTAAAAATACAAAGCAGTCAATTTGACATTTTTTTCACATATTAGACAACTTTTGAGTAGATTATAACATAGATAAATTAAGGTAATTTATATAATTCAAGACGTTAGAAAAAGCTTAGCTCTCAAATTAGGCTACTTTGTGCACAGAAAACATCCTGTCCTCCCTTTTCCCTTGAAGTGAACATGTGTATCTTAATAACCATAAGGAGATTAATTTTCTGTATTACACTCATAAGCATCATCCTTTTTAACTCTGTTTTATGTGGTATCTTCAAATGATATGTGATCAAATAGAAGCCTTGATATTTAGAATCTTAAGTATCTCTTTCTCCTTCCCAAGTAACAAACTGGCTCTAAAAGCAAGTCTCTGTTTCAATTTGCAAATGAACAAGGACTTTGGAGTTATATCCACATTGGTCCCAGGCTGCTCTTATATTAATTATTAGATATATTAACTACACACTGAGCTGGCACTTTTCATTAAACAGCTGCTAAAACATGAGGGATGAACAATGCCTTATGCTCTAGCTTCAGATGCATGTACCCTGAAGCATTTAACATGCCTTAATAAGCCACAGTTTTCCATGAAGACAAACTTCACTTAATTGGTGAGTATTCTGAGACACCATAGGTCAGGATTTGTCAATGTCTACCTAGCTTACAAACACCAAAAATGTCAAATGATCATTCTGCTTAGCTTTCTAAATTCATATTAAAATACTTTAGTTATAATTAGGCAGTGTAAGTAAATAAATATTCTATGATATCAAACCCAATAAAGATAACTTGTAACGGACAAGTGAGGTCACAAAGGTATGTGATTCAATAGGATTAATGTCCTTTTAAGAAGTAACACAAAATGTCCTCTCTTTCTCCACATGCATGTACCGAGAAAAGACCACATGAGGACATAGCAAGAAGGAGGCTGTCTGAAGGTTACCAAGGGGAAAGGAGGAAGAAGAGATAGCTTGTGATTGACATATGCACGCTACTATATATATGGCACCCCATCCCAGTACTCTTGCCTGGAAAATCCCATGGACAGAGGAGCCTGGTAGGCTGCAGTCCATGGGGTCGCTGAGAGTCGGACAGAACTGAGCAACTTCACTTTCACTTTTCACTTTCATGCATTGGAGAAGGAAATGGCAACCCATTCCAGTGTTTTTGCCTGGAGAATCCCAGGGACAGAGGAGCCTAGTGGGCTGCTGTCTATGGGATCTCACACAACTGAAGCGATTTAGCAGCAGCAACAGCATATATAAAATAGAGAACTTACAAGAACCTACTATATAGCACAAGGAACTCGATTCAATACTCTGTAGTGACCCATATTGGAAAAGAATCTAAAAAAGATTCACTGATTCATTTTGGTGTGCAGCAGAAACTGACACAAATTCGTAACTCAACCATATTCTAAATAATAATAATAATAATTAATAAAAGAAAAAGAAAAAAAGGCCATCTGCAAGCCAGCAAGAGTGCTCTCATCAGAAACTAAACCAGTTGAAATTGATCTTGTACTTCTCTAGAACTGTGTAAAACATGTAGTCTACGGTATTTTGCTATTTCAGTCAAGTAGACTAGTAAACAAAAGATGCAGAATCTACACAGAATCAGAACCAGAAAATCAGGAAATGTGTGATCTGAAAGATTGTGTAGTTTATTCAAAGCACATTTCTTGTTTCATACAGCCCTGACTTCCTTGAGCTTCAATGGTGTATATTTAAAATTCTGCTAAATAGACAGAGTTCTTGCCTGGAGAATCCCAGGGACGGGGGAGCCTGGTGGGCTGCTGTCTATGAGGTCACACAGAGTCAGACATGACTGAAATGACTTAGCAGCAGCAAACACTCATTGGAGACTTAATCTGAGTATAGCTAACCCTGAGCTTACTTTCTTCTCCCTCAAATCATCTCTTTGCTCATTAATTTCCTATCAAAATTTATGGCATTACTATTGTTCCACTCATCTTGAGTCATCCTTTTTCATCTCTTCATTCATTCTTTTAGCCAATGTTACCAGCTACATATGTCTAAAATATGCCCCCTCCTATACTGAGCACTTTACTGAATCACTCCCTAAACAATGTAGATCACATTGAAAAGAAAAAAAAAAAAAAGTATTAAGTACTGGATACTTAAAGAGAAAATGTGTAATGGAGAGCTTGAGCTTACATTTTACTTACTTTTCCAACAAAATTTGAATTGATTCATAAGCAAAGAAATGCCTGCTGGGTGAAAAGGAAAAGGAAGAACAAAAAAGACATGCTTCTAAACAGATATTGGGATGCTAATAAATTCCTGCCACTTACAGTCTTCTGTACATTCTTGAATAGGATAAATTCACCTGCATATATGCATGTAGTGATAATATTTACCACTGCAGGCTTATAACAATTTTAATAATTGCTATTATTCAGGGATAAATATCAACAACCTCAGATATGCAGATGACACCATGCTTATGGCAGAAAGTAGAGAGGAACTAAAAGCCTCTTAATGAAAGTGAAAGAGGAGAGTGAAAAAGTTGGCTTAAAACTCAACATTCAGAAAACGAAGATCATGGCATCTGGTCCCATCACTTCATGGGAAATAGATGGGAAAATAGTGAAAACAGTATCAGACTTTATTTTAGGGGGCTCCAAAATCACTGCAGATGATGACTGCAGCCATGAAATTAAAAGATGCTTACTTCTTGGAAGAAAAGTTCTGATCAACCTAGATAGCATATTCAAAAGCAGAGCCATTACTTTGCTGACTAAGGTCCATCTAATCAAGGCTATGGTTTTTCCAGTAGTCATGAATGGATATGAGAGTTGAACTGTGAAGAAGGCTGACCGCTGAAGAATTGATGCTTTTGAACTGTGGTGTTGGAGAAGGTTCTTGAGAGTCCTTTGGATTGCAAGGAGATCCAACCTGTCCATTCTGAAGGAGATCAACCCTGGGATTTCTTTGGAAGGAATGATGTTAAAGCTGAAACTCCAGTACTTTGGCCACCTCATGCGAAGAGTTGACTCATTGGAAAAGACTGATGCTGGGAGGGGTTCGGGGCAGGAAAAGAAGGGGGTGACAGAGGATGAGATGGCTGGATGGCATTACGAACTCGATGGACATGAGTCTGAGTGAACTTCGGGAGTTGGTGATGGACAGGGAGGCCTGGTGTGCTGCAATTCATGGGGTCGCAAAGAGTTGGACACGACTGAGCGAATGAACTGAACTGATTGTGCAGGTAATTGGTTTGTACCATCAGCTGTACTTTTGCAGGTCTATTCTCTTTCTTTTTCATTATAGTACTTGGGAAAAGTTAGGAGGGTGTTTTATGCCTAGGGTTTGTTTTAGTATATTTTTCTTTCATGCAAATCTGGCTGATAACTGTGGCATTTCAACCAAGAACTTATTATTATCATCTCATTAGGACTAAGTCTCTAAATAATTAAACAAACAAAAATTAAATTCCCTAGAAGCTCTATTTATACTCTGAACTCTATGAGATTCACAAATCAATCTAGCTAGTTCTAAACTAATATATTCCACATACAAAATAGGTGTGTTAGAGTATTTTAATATTATATTTATCAACCTATTTGTGGGAAGGTTACTTGAAAGATACAAACATCAAACTTTGCACAAGGATAAAGATAACCTGAATAGGCCAATATCTATAAAAAATAAAGCCAATAATTTGTTATTTAGTCTCTAAGTTCTGTCCAACTCTTTGCTACTCTGTGAACTGCAGCATGCCAGGCTTCCTTGTCCTTCCCTATATATGTGTTAATATTGAAATATATATTATATTAGTGCAAAAGTAATTGCAGTTCTGCATTGTTGAAACTTGACATTTGCTATTTGAATATTTCTTAAATAAATGTGGTTATGTTATATATCATGGAGACTGCAATAGCACTCCACTCCAGTGCTCTTGTTTAGAAAATCCCATGGACAGAGGAGCCTGGTAGGTTGCATTCCATGCGGTCACTAAGTGTCAGAGAGGACTGAGCAAGTTCACTTTCTCTTTCATGCACTGGAGAAGGAAATGGCAACCCACTTCAGTGTTCTTGCCTGGAGAATCCCACGGTCAGGAGAGCCTGGTGGGCTGCCATCTATGGGGTCACACAGAGTCAGACACGATTGAAGCGACTTAGCAGCAGCAGCAGCAGCAGCAGCAGCAATTGTATATCATTTTAATTCTACCTTTCTGTACTTGAATTCTATTAATTTCTGAGAGTTTAATAATGAAACTCCAGCTAAAAATCTTCATTTATCTACTTAAAACAAGCAATTGTAATATGTAGTAGAACTATATGTAATTTTTTCTGTATTTGCCAAGTCTCCTGTAAAAGAGTTATAATATTTTCATAATTAGAAAAAAATTAATAAGATGAAAAAATGAGTTGTAAAGCAGCAGAGACAACTCACAATGTCAACAAATAATTTGGCTCAGGAATTGTTGATGAATGTACAGTGCAGTGGTGGTTCGAGAAGTTTTGCAAAGGAAACTCTCAAGGCTTGAAGAGAAGGAGCATAGTCGATGACCAATGGGAGTTGACAACAACCAACTGAGAGCATCATCAAAGCTGATACTCTTATAACTACAAGAGACATTGCCAAATAACTCAAGGTCAACCATTCTATGGTCATTCAGCATTTAAGCAAATTGGAAAGGTAAAATGAGTGGGTGCTTCATGAACTGAACCAAAAAAAAAAAAAAAAGAAAAAAAAAGTCATTTTGAAGTGTCATTTTCTCTTATTCTATGCAACAACAGTGAACCATTTCTCAATCCATTGTGACATGCAATAAAAAGTGGATTTTAATAAGACACATGGTGATTACCAGCTCAGTGACTGGACCAAGAAGACGCTCCAAAGCACTTACCAAAGCCAAACTTGCACCAAAAAAGCTATGTTCTCTGTTGGGTGGCCTGCTGTCTGTCTGATCCACTAAGCTTTCTGAATTCCAGGAAGACCATTGCATCTGAGAAGTATGCTCAGCAAATCAATGAAATGCACCAAAACCTCCAATGCTTGCAGCCAGTATTGGCCAACAGACGGATTCTTCTGCATGACAATGACTGAAGATACATAAGACAACCAGTTCTTTGAAAGTTCAACAAATTGGGCTAGGAAGTTTGGCCTCATCCACCATATCCATCTGACTTCTCACCAACTAACTACCACTTTTTCAAGCATCTCAAGAAGTTTTTTTTCAGAGAAAATGGTTCCCCAACCAGCAGGAGATAAAAAATGCTTTCCAAGAGTTCTTTGAAACCTAAAGTATGGATTTTAATGCTATACAATTAAACAAACATTTTTCATTGACAAAAATGTGTTGACTGTAATGGTTCCAATTTTCATTAATAAAGATTTATTTGTGACTACCTTCCTTGGTGGCTCAGATGGTAAAGAATCTGCCTGCAATGTGGGAGACCTAAGTTCAATCTCTGGGTCTGGCAGATTCCCTGGAGATGGGAACGGCTAGCCATTCCAGTATTCTTGCCTGGAGAATCCCATAAACAGAGGAGCCTGGCGTACTATAATTCATAAAGTCACAAATAGTTGGATATGACTGAGTGACTAAGCACAAACACACTTATAATGATTTAAAGTTCATGATCCAAAACTGCAATTACTTTTGTACCAACCTTACCATGTGTAAAATAGATAGCTAATGGGAAGTTATTATATAACACAGGGGACTCAGCCTAGTGATCTGTGACAATCTAGAGCAGTGAAATGGTGGGATGGGAGGTTGGCCCAAGAGGTAGGGGATATATGTGTACTTATGATTCATATTGCTGTACAGAAGAGACCAATGCGACATTATATAGTGGTTATCCTCCAATTAAAACTTAAAATTAAAAAAAAGTCAATGGCACTACCTTACTAAGTACATATTTATATAATCATCATCAAAAGATGATTATTTATCTAACTCTAACAAAATTAGGTAATTATGAAGAAATAGAGTTATAGCTTTCAGTGAACTCGTGAACTCATATTGCTTTTATTGGCAGTATATAGTTGACATCAACACATAAAAGGGATATTCATCATAAAAGTTTCTATTCATTGAATATCTACTACAAATCAAGTATATAAACTGATACACACAATGTACACATCTTGCCCAAGATTATCACAAATGTTTCTTAAAACTTGGACTTAAATACAGAAATGATTATTATATAATTCTTATTCTAGAGTTTACCAAAGAAATCAGCTCTTTTCTAGAGCTTCTATCATCTTCTTGAACTTTGAGAGTTTCAGGTGCATTCCTGAGAATATGATTATATTAAATTTAATAATATAATCCTCTCACTGAACTCATTACCATAATTTCTGTTGTCTATTATTAATACTTCAAAAGACAATTGGAGGAAAAGTCTATTGATCATGCAAATCTTAGTTTATTAGATTTATAGGGAGAATACCTGTTTGATAGACTTTTAGCTAATGGCTCAAACAAAATCATTTATAGCATTTTAGGATATGGGGAAGATACTTTTAAAGAAGATCATTTTAAGGTAGTAAACTGGTTAAGACTGGACAGTTTGTGCCAATAACAGCTTTGAGCTGGTAGGCAGAAAAGTAAAAAATCTTTAAGCAAGTTTTTATAAGTAAGCTTTAATCTTGATAACTAATGTTCTTAGATTGCATACAGTTTCACATTTCAAGGCACCTATTCCCAAGAGCAAGCAGCAGCATTATTGCTTGGACAAAGTGTAGTTTAGTACAGAAAGGGAAGTACACTGTGACAGGAATTATAATGGTTCTGTTTCTCACTATACTTATAATCAGGCTCTTTCTTTTTCAACTTCAAGAAAAATGAAACAAATCAAAATAATGTGTCTAAATAGGTTGAACATATACATGGGATAAATTTGTAAGCTGAAGGATTAAAAGGTGATTTTTTCACCTAATATTTTTTTTATGGAAATGTTCAAATATATAGTACAGGAAATACAAACCAAAAACACAGAGTAGGAATTTCCTTTAAGAGACAGGGGATCGTAGAAGAAAGCAAGGTGAAATACAAAAGGTGAATACTCAGAAATGAGATAAGAAAATCAGCAAGAGGTTCTCCATATGTCCTTAAAACATGCAGTTCCAGAATTGATCTTGCATCAGATACCAAGAGTACATATGTTCATACTGACAATAGTTCAGGAAGAAGATTGAGAACATTAATAAAATATTTTAATAGTGCAATTGTGCTAAAATATTTAATATCTATTATCTTTTGAAAAAATGTGAAAAATTTGAAACATATTTCCCTATACTCTTCCCAGAAAATTTTCCAAATATGTTTGGTATTTTATATTTTATATAGGAGAAAACTGATGCTTAAAATAGTTAACCACATCCTCACTGCAACAGAACTAGTAACAGAGATTGAACTGAGTATCAAATCTAAATCTTGCATCAGTGTTACTGTTACCATTACTGTTGCTTCCTTTCTTTCCTTATTAAGTTACACTTCTTTTCTTTTCTAACTAAGAAAGAAGAGTTTGGACAAAACATAAACTCTAGTTTAAAAATCCATAATACATGTATATTTCTTTGAAATTTTATTTATTTATTTATTTTTCATAGAGGTGAGGTGAAGTCGCTCAGTCGTGTCCAACTCTTTGTGACCCCGTGGACTGTAACCTACTAGGCTTCTCCGTCCATGGGATTCTCCAGGCAAGAATACTGTGGATTGCCATTTCTTTCTCCAGGGTATCTTCCCAACTCAGGGATTGAACCTGGGTCTCCCACATTGGAGGCAGACACT
>SJYC01112520.1:0-12545 GCA_006408675.1 Madoqua kirkii | reverse complement strand
TTGCCTGTTACTCCAGGTGTTTCTTGACTTCCTACTTTAGCATTCCAGTTCCCAATAATGAAAAGGACATCTTTTGGAGGTGTTAGTTCTAAAAGGTCTGGTAGGTCTTCATAAAACCATTCAACTTCGGCTTCTTCAGCATTACTGGTTGGGGCATAGACTTGGAAAACTGTGATATTGAATGGTTTGCCTTATAGCCTTTTAAAAATTACTTTTTTCCCACTTGAGTCAAAACAGGGGAGGATATTTTCATAAATATACATGGGGTGTACATTTTTTCTTTTGGCTTTAGGCTCGGAGAAGGCAATGACACCCCACTCCAGTACTCTTGCCTGGCAAATCCCATGGACGGAGGAGCCTGGTAGGCTGCAGTCTATGGGGTCGTGACTGAGCGACTTCACTTTCATTTTTCATTTTCATGCATTGAAGAAGGAAATGGCAACCTACTCCAATGTTTTTGCCTGGAGAATCCCAGAGATGGGGGAGCCTGGTGGGCTGCCGTCTCCGGGGTCGCATAGAGTGGGACACGACTGAGCGACTTCACTTTGGTTGGGGCACCGCTTCCTCTAAAGCAAGAGAGAGGAAATTTCCCCACTGGTCCAGGGGTTAAGACTTGGGCTTTCACTGACGAGGACCTGAGTTCTATCTTTGGTCGGGGAACTAAGCCGCGCGCGGCCAAAAATAAATAAATAAAGAGACGAGGAAGATGAGCCCCAGAGGAAGGAAAATAGGACCAACTTGGCCCGCCTGCTCAGGCTGAGGCTTCTTCCCGCGTGACGTTCCCGCCTCGGCCAGCAGGGGTCACTGTGGGGCTGCCTCACCGGGTCCGCTTGGCAGGGACGGAGACAGCCTCTGCACCCGCGTTCCTGACACCCCATCGCTCATCGCCAAGGGGAGCTGACCCACTTGCTCCGCTCGGTCGGCGACAAGGTTATTCCTCAGCACAGAGCACAAAACAAAACGCCAGCCACTGCTCCTGTACCCGGTAGCCCCCTGCCTCCAGCCTGCCACCCGCAGGACCCGGTGAGCCCTGCCGAGCATCATCGCCTCTGTTCAGACTTTTATCAGCCCCCTCCTCAAGTAACACCCCTCCCTCAACTATAAGCTGACTCACCAGTTGCCAGTGTCGCCTCTGTGGGGTGGGCAGTGGAGAGAATCTTTCTTCAGGGCCGCGTTCTGGAAAAACTCCCACCTCCGAGGCCCCTTCGCCACTCTCTGGTCAGGAGAAGTGAAATGGGGAGGGGTTTTTCTTTCTAGAGACTGCCCCCCACCTCCGACCACAGATGCCCCTTCCTCTCTCAGTCACAGCCACTGTGGGGACCGCAGCCAGGCGGTCTCGACCCCCCCCAGAGCCCTCTGGCTCTGGCTCAGTCTGAGCCCACCAGGGACCATGAGGCCCGGAACCTGGAAGTCTGGCAGTCTCTTCCGAGACTCGGCACTCATCTCAGCCAGCTCCTCGCCCACCCCGCCCCCGCTGTCCTTCTGTTTGTTGCTTCCAATGACCTGGCGGTCACTTTGTCCTGAGCATTCCCACATCCCCAGGACCGTGGCATGTATCCTTGGTCTCTGCATACCTGCCTCACGAGATAGCTCTCATGTTCACTCCTATTTTAAATTAGAGGTGACCCATGGCTCGGAGAGTCTGAGTGTCTTGCCCAAGGTCACACAGCGTAGGGAGACAGTCCCTGCAGAGCCGGGCGCTCTGTCCCTGGAAAAGCCTTGCCCTCGCTCCATCCTCTCCACCCTGCATCCGCCTGTGTGCCTGTGTCGGTGAAGCGCCCAGCTCATTTTTGGCCCCAGGTACTGGTCTTGCTTTCTAAGAGCGGAGTTTATTTATGCCCTGGATTGCTATCCAGCACCTCTGCTGTGCCAGGTCCAGGCGGTGGAGGCTCAGCCTGCATTCAAGGAGTTCACGGCCTGGGGAGACAAGACTTTCCTTGTGTGTCAGCTGAATCTTCCCAGGCAGCCGGAGCCCTCCCCAGGGGCAGACGCTGCTTCCTGCTTCCCCGGCAGCCCACCCCAGGGGTGGTGACCTCCCGGTGGCTCTGCTCCTCGGGGAGTTGTGCAGCTGACTGTTGCCGCCATCAGGGGTGGGGGTTGGGCAGGCCTGGCCTGAGGCTGTGGACTGGGAGACCGAAGGGGCTGGGAGCCGAGGGTTCAGGGTGGTTCTGGGGGGATAAGGCTTATAAGGGCAGACTTTCCCAAATGCCCACAGGCTGCCCCACCCATGAACCTCAAGCAGCAAGCAGGGTATGGGACACCCAGCTGAGGTCTGGAAGGTCAAGGCCTCGCCCTTGGCTTGCTTGGCTCACTAAACTAGCAGGACCTTCCTTTCCAACATCTCTCCCTGGAGTCTTCCCTCGCTTACCTATCCGCACCAGGGAGATTTCCAGAACAAAAGGTGAAAAGTCCCCCAGACATTTTAAAACAAGCCCAAACTCCCTTTCTGCCCCACCCCACCCCCTAAGAGCCCAGCTTCCAGTCTGCAGCTCTGTGATCCCGACTGAACCACCAGGGGGACCCGCACTACCGTCCTGAGCCCCAGTCAGAGGGGCCCGCAGCCAGCCAAGGCTGAGATCCAGGTGAGGGGGACCCTTGGTGGGGAGGTAATCTTCCAAGAAAAATGCCCCGGTCTTGAACCCAGGATGAGGAGACACAGGCAAGGGGCAGATGGCAGGAAAAGACCAAATGAGCGTGCACAGACACGGGAAGAACGAGTCTGTTTAATGACACGGCTGGGTCTGGTTACAAATGCCAGAAACTACAAAAGGAGGACAGGCAGTTACATGGACGGCTGCACGAAGACGGGACAGGAGGAGGCGGGCAGGGAAACCACAGCAGCGAAGCATCCTTGAGGACGACACGCACGACCCAGGGGCACACATGGGTGGGGGGAATCCCCAGCAATGCCGACCTGGATGGACGGACAGGACCGACCGCCAGTCAGCAGCCAGGGGAGAGAAGGCCCGTGGCCCTCAGAGTGCCAGGACGAGACAGATGCATCTGGTCCCATCACCACTGCCCTGCCTGCCAGACAAGCAGTGTGGATTCCCTCCCGCTGTCTTAGCGGCAAAGGCAGATGGAGCCCGGCATTCCAGGTTTCTTGACCATGGCCCTTCCCCTGCTGGCTGCAGTCACCCCATCCAGGACTTCTGGCTCCCTCTGCCTGCCTCGGCCCATCTGGGGGCAAGTTAGGAAGCCACCTGCTTTTGTAGGGGGCAGAGGTAGGGCGCACCAAAACCTTTCTGCCTCGTCGAGTGGAGAGCCGGGATGTGGGGAGCTGGTCAGAGAGAAGGGTCTGGGCTTTGCTGGCGAGCTGCGTCGCCCCCGCCCTGCCACTTGGGCCTTCTCTATGCCTCTGTGGGACCCCCCATCGTCTCTTCCAGAACACACTGATCTCTGCCCAGAAGCTGCCAGGAACCCTCAGTGGGCAGAACCGAAGCCTCATACATGCCTCTGGGCCACACTGTACACATTATAAGATATGTATGTATATATATATATATATATATTTATATAGAGATTGTATATAGAATATATCTGTATATGCAATAGACGTGTGCATGGTACTCTAGATAAGTGATGTGGAGACGAGACTGGCGTGTGGCCAGGCAGATAGAAACAGGCCTTTTTGTTCCTTGAGTGACTCACAGTCCTGTCCCTGATCCCCACCGGTCTCTAACAGTGAGTAGAAAAGCTAAGAAGGGTGTGCCCGGCTCTTCAAGGAGGGAGGGTCCCCCATCCCCACAGGCCACCCGCTTTGGCGCCCTTGGAGTCGGCATCCGGGTGGCCGGTGTCACCTCCCGGTGGCTCCAGGGGGGCTGTGGCCCAGGCGGAGGCAGCCTCTTTCCAGGAAGATGAATCAGGGATTCTTCCAGCTTCCTTGGCACCCAGAGATGGAGGGTCAAGGAGGGTGTTCAGAACTCGGCCTTCTGCTCAAGGTGCTGCCAGGGACGGGGGAGAAGTAGGGGGTCCTATGGCCCCGAAGAGGGCAGCGTGGCCGGTGGGCTGTGGATGAGACAGAAGGAAGTGACAGGTTACTAGAGCCTCGGCGTGGGGCCAGGGACCTTCGCGGAGGGGCCAGGGGTCAGGGACTGGTGAGACAGACACTATCCTCCCGGAGACCCACATGGGGCCCCTGAAAGGAGCCCACTGTGCCCAGCTTCTAAGGCCCTCTTCTGCCAGAAACCTGTGGTACAACCTCTGCCAGCCCCCTGAGCCTCAGATCTTTTCCTCTGAATCTTGAGTCCTGCCTGCAGCGCCCACCTCCATGAGAACTGAGTGATGGAACTGCCTGAAAGTGTTTCACAAACTGCAAAGAACCGTACAAACACGAGCGCTTGTCCTCAGTTGTGAGATGCGGACACTCCCAGGCTGGCCTGTGGTGCCCCCTGTGCACTCACCACCCCTCACCCCGCTACCTCCTGACTACCCCCCATCGAACACACCCACACACCCACACACACACACACACACCCACACCCCCCACACACACACACCCACACACACGCTCACACACCCACACACACCCTTAAGCAGAGACAGTTCAATAAACAGTGGCGTCTGGCCCAATATTGCGTCTCTGATAAGCGAGGCTAGATGAGGCCTTCTAGAACTCTGCCCTGGAACTCCGTCCCGCCCTCTGAGCCCGTTTGGACTCAGCAGTAGTTGGGTCTGCAGGCCCTGAGCCCAGGGAGACACACTCTCTTGGGGGTTACATCTGTGCCCTGAGGAGACAAGAGTGTGGAAAGGGATGAGGGGATTGCTGAGGCCCAGGAGGGCGCAGGGCCCCGGGCAGTCCCCATGCCAGCCCATCTCCATTGAGCCCATAGGAGCAGAAATGGGGGAGGCGGGAGATTTCGGCGGTTTCCTAATGTTTAGGCTTTGGCAAGATTTCGGTCCCAGGGGTCCGGCTGAGGCAAGAGAGGGGAGGCGACGGGGCTTCGTGTCGGGAAATGCTGTCCATGTGGTTCTGATTCACTCGCACCGGCCAGCTCTCTCTACCCGGCCCTCCAGGCCCCTATAAAAAAGCCCTTTTCTCTAGAAGCAGGAAGTCTCCTCTCCTGGCTGTAAACAAGCTCATCTTTGGCGGCAGAGCCTGCATGGGGAGAGGCGTGGGAGGGCAAACCCCCTTCCCCTTTCTGACCCTCTCCCGGCCCCTCCGGCTGCTTCCGGAAGCTCCGCAGGCCCTGCCAGCACCTCCTGAGCAGGTAAAAAGCCGCCTGCCGGCTTCCTGTCCATCCGCTCTGAGGGCCAGCCAGGGCCCAGCTGCAAACATCTGGAGCGTCCCCCTGGCTGTTGCCAGCAGTCCCGGAGGGCTCCGCTCCCTCAAGTGGTGCTGAGGCAGGGAAGGCGGCGGGAGAGGGTGGGGGCCAGGGTGGTCAGTGGCAGGAAGGCCGGGAGGCAGGGCCTCGCCAGGCTGCCCTGGAGGACCTGAGCTGCGCGGGGACGCCTGCAGGCAGAGGTCTGGCCGGCCCCGTGGGCCAGCTCCCAGCTCGGAGCCCCAGTGGGGCGGGGGGAACGCGCCTCTTCCCTGGGAAACTGCTGGGACTGTTTCTCTCCAACGCGTGTCCCGAGCCTCTGGCTGACCCCTGCTTCCCATTCCCTTCCCGCCCCCGCGCCTCTCCCCACCTCCTGCCTCCAGCCTGGCCTGGCCTCTGCCCCTCCAATGAGCTCCCAGAGCCCCAGCCCCACAGGGGCCCAGGGAGGCTGGAGTGTTCCCAGCCGCCATGTCTGGGGGACAGCCCTCCCCGCATGCTCCAAGTCAGCTGGAGTCACCTGGAGGCCACTGGCCACCCTCTTGGAGCCCGTCCCCAGGGCCCTCACCCCAGAACTGGGAACATGGACTCCGGAGTCAGCCCGGAAGCAACCCTCCCCCACACCCGCCCTGCTGGTGTGCGTGGGAGGGACACCCACGTTGGCCCCGAGTGGGCTCGGCACGTGCGTGCATCCCCGTGATTCTCCTGGCTCCGGCCTGCTTGGAGGCCAAGGCGGGAGGGAGCGCTGCTCAGCACGAGATGAAAAACAGCCCCATGTGATGGGTACCCAGGGAGTAAGTGGCCAGAGCTGGCCCGGGCCGCCTCTGGGCCTGATGAGCCAGCCTCCTGCCAGGAACCTCTGAGCCTCTCTGCCCGGGGCAGCCTCGGTCTTGGGGTGCTCTGCGTGCCCCCCACCCAGTTCTAGGGGAGGGGAGGCTCTGCCCAGGGAGAATCTGTCTGGGGCCCTTGGCATGAGTGGGCCTTTCCTATCGCGCCTGTTCTTCTCTGTGTCCATCCCAGAGCCACCCTCCCTGGGAGTGTCCCTGCCCTGGAGGGTGGTCGCCCCTGGGTGCCAGGAAAGGTGAGAGGCCGGGGGACAGGGGAGGACACGGCAGGGAGGCTGCCTCCTTACGTGGTGGCGTTGGGGACCTGCTGAACCCAGCCCACTTCCTTGTAGGCAGCGGTCACGTGGCTGTAGATGAGACCACGAAGCTTGGCCCAGGCTCTCTGTGTCTCAGGGGGGAAGTCACTGGCAAATTCCTCAGCGATCACCTCCAGGATGACTCCAGAGAGATCTGAGAACGAAGAGAAGGCAGGGGGGAGTGAACCCCAGGGCCCCCCGGCCCCCTGCAGCCCGCAGAATCCTGTGGTTGGCTGAGGGCATCATTCAGGACACAGCATCTGGCAGCTTTGGGAACCAGACACCCTCAGGACCCAGCCCCACCCTGCTGCCCCTCCAGGGGACAGCCATGCCGGGGAACGAGGCTGGGTGGCACCCCCAGCTGTCACCGACCGTGGGGCTCGGGAGCCGAATGGGGCCTGGAGCTGGGTGGCAGCACCCATCCGGGGACCCACCTTGAAGTACACGGGCTCCACCTTGTGCTTGAGGGCATGGGCTTTGCCCACCAGGGCGAGCACAGAGGACACCTTCTCGGGGTCGTGCAGGTTCTCCACCACTGTGTTGAGGGCCCCCATGACCCGGCAGGCATGCTTCCGCAGCTGTGGGCTCCGCTCCATTTCCAAGGGCTCTTCCATGTGCTTGAACTGGCTGAAGTACTGCTTGGCTGATGGGAAGTTCACAAAGAACCTGCAGGAGGCAGCAGGTGGGCGCTGAGCAGGGCGTGGCCTCGGGCCCCACCCTGAAGTACCCAGATGATGGGGGGGTGCAGGGAGGGCCCAGGAGGGGCAGCAGGATGGGGCTGGGTCCTGAGGGTGTCTGGTTCCCAAAGCTCCCACAGGTGGGCGAGGATGATGGGGGAGAGGCAGGACCCACTCCCACGCCACCACCTGCAGCGGTCCCTCAAACACCGGCCCTTCCTCTGGCCCAGCTGGTTGACATGAAGCCCCTCCCTGGGTCCCAGCCTTTTCCATCAGTCAGATCTGCACATCCTCTCCCAGGTCTCTGGCTTCCTTGCTCCCTTGCCTCTTGCCTTCTTCCCAAACACCACATGCTTTTCAAGGCCTGCTCTAGTCGCAGGTGAGAGGGTAAGAGCCTTCCTTCTGGGAATTCCGGGCTGGTGTTGATCTGGGGGGCAGTTAACTTTTCTGAGCCTCAGTTTCCTCATCCATGAAATGGGCATCACTGTTCCTTTCTTAGAGTCCTTGTGGGATGTTTGGAGGAGGCAATGAGAGAGCTGCCCTGCACAGTGTGGATGCAGGATGCTCAGTGAAGGCCTTTGTTACGATAAGGTCAGAGCTCTCTTCCTAAACAAAGGAAGACCTCAACTATGACTTAACTCTTGTCATGGAAGGGAAGGGAAGAAATGAGACTCAGTCCTCCCAACGCCGTCCCTTTCTTCACTACCCCGTCCCTCCTCAGCCTGCAGTAAACAGTCATCGGTTGATTTAATTAAATATATCGCTTGATGTCACCTGCCTGATGTGGTTCTGTAAGTCCTGCCCATCTGTCCATACATCTGACCTCTCCAGCTGACCCGTGCACACCTTGGGGCAGATCCCAGGGTGACCTACCCCTCCCTCTCGGGTTTATCTGCAATTGTCTATTCCCCCCAAATATCACATTCACTATGCAAGAGTCCTGGGTTTGATCCCTGGGTGGGGAAGACTCCCTGGAGGAGGGCATGGCACCCCACTCCAGTATTCTTGCCTGGAGAATCCCCACGGGCAGAGGAGCCTGGAGGGCTACAGTCCAGGGGGTGCAAAGAGTCAGACACGACTCAGCACACAGTACATCACATTCACTGGATCGCTCTCCCGCTCAGAAACATTCCATTGCTCACCATCGTCCTACCAGACACAGTCAAAGCTCCTTAAGATTCCAGGCTTCTTAGAAACTGTCCCACACCCGCTTCTCCAACATGGGGTCCATATTCTGCCCCTGTGCTCCAGCCCAACAGCTTCACTTAGCATTGGTAAAAGATTCCTCAGGGGGAGCTGGCCTGCCCTTCCACACAATGGACCACCTCCCTCCTTCTTTCCCTGTGTCAGTCGAGCCTCTCCCGGAGCACACAGCCCGGCCCAGGGTGACTGTTTTCCTTCCAAGGCCATCAGTGGGTTCCCTGCCACCTTTCACGGCTTTTTCCCCTTCTACCCGTCTGGGTCCCACAGCCCCAGAGCAGAGCCCGGGTCTCACGCACCCTCTGACCCTTCACCCTGGCCAGGGCCCTGTGGTTTGCAGGATGGTGGTGATGACATTCGCGTTCCATCTCCCTCCCAGTAGGGACAGGGAGGTACGTGGCCAGACTCGATTAGAACTTATGTAACTTAACTGAAGCCTCAGAAAAAGGATGGACTGTCTTGGACCTGTTTTTTTTCAGGTTGTTTTCACACCTTTGGAGTCTCCCCCTTTGTGATCAGAGAGAACTGGTAATTTGCTAAAATGACCCTTGGGGCAGGTCTCAGATCTGAGAGCTGGGATAGTTGCAGGGAAAACAGCTGGCCCCCGGCACCCTTGCAGGCGACGAGACGGAGGCTGGCGGAGGAGTGACCAGGACACAGTCCACATGGAGAGCTGGGAGGGCCCCTCTCAGAGGCCAAGTGTGACCTTGGGCAAATCGCTTCACAACCTTCTGTCTGCAAAAGTGTGAGAGGAGTCCCCGCACCCCTGCTCGCTACTTCACAGATACACTGGTGAGGACAAATGAGGTGATGGGTCTGAAAATACATTGGAAAAAGCATCATAGTGAAGGACAGCTATGAAAAACGCAATCTGGCTTTAAATGGGGGAATCTCTGACTTTGGAGATCTTACACGGCAACAAGAATGTTAATTTCTACTTGGCTGGTGAATAACAACACGCAGAGGATGTCTGCTTGTTGGGGTTTCCTTTAATGCCACAGCCAGGTGGGTATTATGACGAGGAGGTAACAGGGACTATTTATTGAGCATTTACTATACAATCTCATTAATTCTTGGGATACCATTCTGAGGCTGGCACTGTTTTTATCTCCATATCCTCAGTGAGGAACTGCTGCCCAAGGTTGCCCAGCAGAGAGGGTAGCAGGACCAGGAAGGAGAAGGAGCAGCTCCCACGCTGATGACTTCCGCAGTCTATCTCAGAGGCTGCTCTGCTGGGGATGGTGGCCTGGGACCCAGTGGGTCCGCTGCCCAACAACACCCAGCACCACGTTACAGCCCCAAGGAAGGACCGTCCTGCCTGGTCCCTCTTCTGAGCCATGAAGTCTAAGGGCCTGAGCTCTGCTCCTTCATCCTGGGGTCTCTCCCAGGCCCCCTGTGTTTACTCCTGATCCTCTCAGTCTTGGCCTGCACTGCTGCTGGGAGAAGCCTCAGCAGCCAGCCTTGGGGAGTTTCTCAGCTTCCAGAGGCATCTGGGCTTCCAAGAGAGTCTGAACTAGGCCTGTCTGCGTGAGGGGGAAGGCGGCAGTTACAACTGGGAGGGGAGCCCCCGGGAGCATGGGTGCTCCCTCTTGGTCTCTTCCAGCAGGGAGAGGAGGTGTGGGGTCTGGGCAGCCCCTCTGCTACCTTCCTTGTGGCTGCTGCCTCCGCAGGGGGTGAGACTGGCCCCAGGGCTACTGTCTCGGGCTCCACCTGGCCTGTGGATGGCCCGTGAAAACAGGAGGTGGTCAGGACAAAACTGGGGGGTGGGTGGGTGCAGGATCTGAGGAGGGGCCTGACCTGAGAAGCTTCTAAGTCTTGCCCCGTAACACCGCCCACCCTGGGACAGACAGCAGGTGCAGGAGCGAAAGAAAAGGGAGGTAGGTGGGATGGGGGACTGAGGGAGGGTCTGCTCCTGCAGCTTCTCTCCCAGGCTGGGCTGGGCTCCGGGCAACCGCGGTGGGGTAAGGTGGAGTGTAGCCAGGGGTTATCAGCAAGCCAGATCTGACTGCTATCTTGATCTTCTTCTTGGGTTAATTGTGGGCCTGGGCACTTGGTAAACACCTCCCCAGCCCAACCCAGTCCCCTCTGAGAAACTAGCTCCCCCCAGGGAACTAGAGGGGCACAGAGAGAGAAAGAAAACCTTGCTGAGAGCTCAGACTCTCCAGAAACACCTCGGGGGTTCAGTTGCTTCCTCGGCAATTCCTCACTCCCGTTTCCTGGGGAAGTTGGGTGGGATCCCAGGAGCAGAACTGTGCACACATCTCCTGTGCTGGGCTTAGTCGCTCCTTGTGTTTGACTCTTTGCGACCCCATGGACTGCAGCCCACCAGGCTCCTGTCCATGGGATTCTCCAGGCAAGAATACCGGAGTGGGTGGCCGTGCCCTCCTCTACATGTTCTTATTGGCAAATGTGTGGGGACAAAAAATAGCCATGGTCCTGTTAGCCTCGCCTCATTACCTCCTGGTGACCTGTGTGGGTATCCGCGCGCATCCTGAGACCTCAGTGCTAAAAGCCGCCGCCCCGCTTCCCGCCTGGATGCAGTCTGGGGTATCTGTGACTCTGCGACCCACTGTGTGGGTGCTCGATAGGGCAGAGATGCACCTCCCATGTCTGATGGCTTGGGAACCTGAAATCCCCTCTTACTTCCCCACCACCCTGGCTGTTTCTGAGCCTGGGAGCTGCCCAAATAGCTGTCTCTTCCTTGGGCGCCCTCCTGGAACTCCTCAAAGTGCTGCTTGCTCTTTTTTTCCTCCAAAATCTGTTTCTAAGTTGGAATCAGGGCACATCATTATGGAGCTGGGTAGGTCCCAGGCTTGGGGGAGGCAGAAGGGAGAGAGTGTGGGAGAAAAAGAGGAGCCAGAGATGGGACCAAGCCTGGGAGACAGGCATGCACTTCGACTGTCCTTTCCAATGGGAGGTTTCACCCCATCTTTAAACTAAAAGACTGCCCCGATCTGTCCTAGATTTGATAGCTTCCCTCTGCCAAGGACAGAGAGTTGGGGGGTGAGTGTGGGTCTGGGGCCTCCCTGCCTGCACCCCCCAGGGACCAGCACGTGTGGGAAGAGAGCAGTGACCCGGAGCTGGAGTCAGGTACTAGCTAATGCCCTCTGTGGGAATGGCAGGCATGTGCACTGACTGGTGTGTAGGAGAGTGAATAACAGTGTCACTCTGTGTGTGCATCCCTTGGGGGCATGTGGTTCCTGAGTGACCCCTGAGCCCAAGACCGATGACCTTTCCTCCCCAGACCTGGGGTTCAGGATGGGGCCCTGTCTCCTGAAGCTTCTCCCTTTCCCTCCTTCGAACTCAGCAGGGCCTGTATCCGCAGGGACTGTTCACTTCTCCACTCACCTGCACCCCGCCTGGGAGCTCCCTGCTGGCCCGGTCCCAGAGGCAGGAAGGGACCAGCTGGGAAAGCGGGACCTCTGGGGTCCACTTCTTCTGACCTCTATTCCTTTGCCCTTTCCAGTCTCTGCATAGGGGAAGGGGCTGAGCTGGAGAAAGGGGTTTGCTTCTCTTTGTCCTCCTTGGCTGATCCTGAGTTTTCTTGTCTCTAGAATGGGGAGCCCCCACGACCCCTATTGGAAAGGCTGTAAAACGTGTGTCCAAAACAGCTGCGGGTGGCTGAGGTCGCGGCGAGGTAGGCAAGGCTGGCTGAAGCAGGAGTTCTGAGGCCCGGGAGATGAGGGGGATGGAGATGCCTTCCTTCTGTGTCTGGTTCCTAGTTCCTGGTGAGCCCCTCGCCCAGAGCTTGGCTGCCAGGCTTCGCCCACCCCAAGCCGCCCCAGGCTCCCCGCAATCGGCCGACCGGCCCGGGCCCCAGTCGCAGCTGGGAAGGTGGCGCCCGAGCTCGGACCCGGGCCGAGCCCGCCTCTGCCCGGAGCCGCTGCCGCCGTCCCTCCTCCGGGCCCGGCCGGGCCGGGGCGACACCTACCTCACCAGGATGGCCACCCCCACGTCCTCGCAGTTGGCATAGAGCCGGGCCCACGTCGCCTGCACCGCCTTCCTCTCCGCCTCGGACAGCTCCTCGCTCCGCTCTCTGCGCTCAATCTCCATCTCGCCCGGCACTTTCTCCATGAGCAGCTCCAAGCCCAGCCCGGCTTCGCTCGGCGGCGGCGGGGCGCGGGGCGCGGGGCGCGGGGAGCCGGGGCCGGCTGCGTGCGCGGCGGGCGGACGAGTGGTAGAGCGCGCCGGAGGGAGGGAGCGTGTCTGTCTGTGCGCGCCGGGTGTGTGTGTGTGTGTGTGTGTGTGTGTGTGCGTGTGTGTAGGGTA
>SJYC01112518.1:0-30533 GCA_006408675.1 Madoqua kirkii | reverse complement strand
CCTTACTGGGAGACTGTGCAACCTCCATTCATCTTGAGGGGTTACTGAGAGGAAGAGTAAATAGGTGGTTGAGCCCACTTGAACAGTGGGTCTTTCGTGGGGGGGGGAAGGTCACTTGTGCCCCCAATTTAGACAGCAAGTTTCTGCCTAACAAAAGTCCTGAGCATTCAGGGATGTATAAAAATTCATGAGTCACTTGGTGTACCCCATCTGACATTTGCAGGGTAGGCCGGAGACACAGAGGCTGCATTTATCACCATCCGAGACCCAGCAGCCTCTGGCTGGGTCTATTGGCGTGTAAAGTTTACAGGCCTCGCACAGTCTTTTGCAGAACTCCGAGGGTGATTTGCTTTCCCTTGGAATCACTTTGGAGGGTTTTGCGATACTCATAGCTTTGGGGGGCCCCCTTTTGAGACCTCGTAAAATAGCCGCCCGCTTCCTCTCCAGGTGGCCCCTCCCTTCCTCTGTGTTACAGTCCCAGTTGGGCCTCTCAGGGGGGTGGCTAGCTCTGCCCACCGCTGCGGGTTTGCAGGACCCTCAGGTGCCACTTCTCTTAACCATTTTCTGGCCTCAGGATCCTGTGTCTTTCCTCAGCGCTGAAAAGGGAGACTAGCAGTTGGATTATGTCATCCCATGCAGGGTGGTGGGTTCGAAAAATAGTCTCCATTAGCCTAATCATGGCTTGTGGCTCCCTCAAGTACAGTGGAGCGTGTCTCTGCCAGTTTAATGTATCCATAGAGGAAAATGGCTGGTAATAATAGGCTACAAGGGGTTGCTGGTAGTGCCCCATGCGTCCTGAACTGGAGGCTGTTGTGCCCTCTGAGGGGAATCTGTAGTGGGGTTCTTTCCCCCTGTTCCTTGGCGGAGCGCAGCCTCTGTCTAATTGCTGTGTTTTCTTCCCCCTTCCCATCAGTATTCACCAAGAGAGGTGGATACAATCTAGAAGGTCCAGCTGAGTTGGAATTCTGGGGGCATTGATCAGAGGTCTCCATCGCTGGGACTGGAGCCTGCCGAAACAGCGGCTCTACGAACTCCGGGAGAGCTGGCGGAAGAGGAGTGGCTGCTGCAGGAACTTCACCTGGCCCTGGATTGGGCGTTAAGGCGGCCTCCGGTCCTGATGGAGCACTGGGCAGCAGGTGCGCCTTTATGCAGTATGGGGGAGGGGTCAGGTCATCCCCGTCCAAATCCTGTAGAATTTACTTTATCAATTTTTGTGCCATTAATATTTTTCCCTTTCCCTTCTGGATATAGAACCTTGTTCAAGTGGGAGGGTCTTGAGCTAACCCTAGCCATGAGTCAATATATGGATATTGATCAGCCATGAGTCAATACATGGATATTGATCCAGGGGTCCCTGCTCTCCTGTGACTACTGAATAGACTGCTTCCACTATTTTTAAGTTTATGGTGTTCTCTGGTGACCATCCTACTCCCAGAGGGGGCCATTCGACCTCACAGAGTATGTGGAGGCGGTTAGGCTTCATCTTCACCCCATAGTCTCCTCCAAATCCCTTCTTAATTTTTAATCATGCACTCCAATACAGTTGCCTTAGATTCACTTGCCCCCATCTTGCTTACCTTCTCAGACCTTCTTCTACTTTTCCTTTTCGTTCTGTCTATGAAGTTCTCAGCACCCTATGTATTTCTGATATTTCCACTCAATGACACTTAAATTGCCATTCTGCCTCCTTCCTAACTGGGGTGAGAAGAGCCTTACCTGCCAGGTCCCAGAGGGAGAAAGGGGGATCTGCATGCCTTCATCTGCTGGTCAGCATAGCCAAACCAGAACACCACGCGGTCCAGGACTGTTTCTCCCTTAACTTTTAAAGTCCATTCTGCCTTGGTGGGCTTGATCAGGTGCGGATGAAAATACAGATGAGTTAAATATCCCACATCCCAGGCCGTCTCCGGAAAAGCCAATTCATATTCACTTATGTATCCCCCTCCTTCTAGCCTGACAATTCCGAGGGGGTCAAGAATTTCATAGCAGATGGGACACCTCCTTGGCAAGAGCAGAATACGAGCACACAAAAACCAAGTTTCTTCTCCTAAAAATCCCCTGGCAATTGCTTGGTAATAATTTTCCCCAAGATGGCATGGACACCACCTCCTAAATGACCTTCACAAATTCCTTCCTAAACCCTAACACGCTCGTCAACCTGTGTACCAAGCAATCGTTGCCACCTGTCTAATCCAGGCTCCTGTGGGTCTGTGCTCCTTCTAATCCCTCCCAGGGGGGTGATCAGGCCCCCTCTTCCACCCTACGAGGTGGGTTCCTCCTCACCTGAGTGCTCAGTTCCCCTACTGCTGTCCACTACCTGCTAACGTGAAAGGTCCGGGCATTGAGAAGCAGAATCCTTCCAGAAGGGCGAGGTGCCTTCCCCCTTCTAGAAGATTCGAGCCTCGAGGCTTCGGAGTAGTCGCAAATGGGACTTGTCTCCTCAAAGTGAGGAGTTTCCCGGCCCATGCACCAAATGTTCTAGCCACGTGTTCCGGGAAACAAACTCACTCAGAAGGACAATGCAGATAGTGGAGTGCAGTTTATTACACCAGCGGGCCCAAGGCAGAGTCTCCTCTTAGCCAAGGACCCTGACCAGTTTTTGTGAAAACCTTATATACCCTAAGTGTACATGCCCAAACCCACCTCCCCAAATTCCCTGAAACTAGTCTGAACAAAGGAAAAGAAAGATACAATCAAAGTTAACCCGTGATTCATATGCCTTAAGCCTAGGTAGTTAACAGTGGACAATTATCATAGGCCTGTGGTCATACCCCAATAAGCATGATAGAATTTATGGTTCTATTCGGTTACACAGATAATTAGGGTATTCTCTTAGGCAACAGAGAGTCTAGCTATGAGCCCTGGGGTTCCATCCAGGGGGCCTGGTTTTCCAGTTGGTATGTCATTTCCATAGATATTGGGCATAGAGCTCAGAGTCTGCAGTCTGGCCCAAGATGGAGTCCTGCTTTCAACATGGAGCCTGTTCTGTCTGTTTCCTCCTTCACTGGTGGGCTTCTCAGGGAGGCGTGATTGGACCAGAGGTGGGGATAGTACCTCTGAGAGCCACCCGTACAGTGGGGGTCCCGCCTCTGACTCCCAGTTGAAGCCAGAGGCTGCAAGCATCTGAAAGCTGCGAGGGCACTTGTTGGGTGTGTCCACTTCTCCCTAAGGCTTCCTGGTGACCCTGCCCTTCCAACTCTGTGTCTACTGCTCAAGTTTTGCAAGAGGCGTAGCTTGGCTCTTCAGCTTTGGTTAATGTGCTTCTTTAAAAAATCATGTTTCCAAGTAGAGTGCCTTGGCACAGCCCCAGGTCTGGGCCTCGATGGAGCCCAGGGCCCAGGTGCCTCGCTGGAGCCCTGGGCAGGAGGGCTCTTGCCATCAGGCCCTCAGCTGAGGCAGGGCAGTGCCAGTGCGCTCCTCTGGGGTCTTGGAGAGGGATAGTGGAGAATGGGCGGGCTTAGGCCACTCTAGACCCATGTCCTTGCTTTTGGTCCGTGCTCCGCGTGCTGCCTGGACCACGGCAGAGCACACTGTGCTGGGCCACCTCAGAAACTCCTCCGAGAGCTTCCCACGGCCAGTGCAGTGGCCTTCCAAACGGCGGCCCAAGAGGTTCCCCTGGGATGTGGACAAATGTAGGAGAAATTTACTTTTATTTCAACCTTTACAAGCTTTATGCATGTCTCTGGTGGCAGGACTGCATTTTCACAGTAACACAGTGTATAATTTATGAGTGGATGCATCTAATCCCTTTATGAGTGCACCCATATGTTTCTTTCGGGGGGACACACTTAAATTCTGGTTTTTACTGAAGAGAGTATGTAATCAGAAGCATTGGGTGAGGCCTGTCCAGAGGTTAGAAGTGAACCATTTAGCCGGCCCTTCACTCCCTGGCCTCCCTTGTCTTTCTGGCTTCGTCATCTGTATTCTTCCTCCCCTCCTGCCACCTCCCCTGTGACATCATGGCTCCACCAATACTCGAATTCCAGTTGCTGGAACATGCCTTGAGTTTTCACGCCTGCAGCCCTGGCAGAGTCTTCTGTCTGGGGGCCCCACCTTCCCTGAGCCCTTGCAAATTCAGCCAAGATGAGAGAGCCCAACTTCTCTCTGAAGTGTCTCCTGATGCTTGTAATTCCCTGAGAGTTCTGTAGGCGTCTTTGCTCGCCTGAGTCTCTCCGCGGTGGGTGGTGGCCATTTGTTTAACTTGCCAGGGAGTTTGTTTTAGACTCTAAGCCCCTAGAGGGCCAGGCCCAGCGCTTAGTCATATCTACATCCACAACAGACAGAGGGCGATTCACCCCGCCACTGGTGGGACAACCTGGGCCCAGTGAGGTTAATCAGGCTTCACAAGGTCGGGTGTGCTGACCCCACTAATCAGCTTGAGCCTCCTAATCCATCTCCAGCAGGAACTTCAGGACGGAGGGCAGGGGCTTGGGAGAGCTGGCGGAGGCCATCTTGGCCTTCTCCTGCAGACTCGGTCCGGAGGGGATGGGGCAGCTGAGACATGTGCACTACCCTCTTCCTGCTCAGCACCTTGGCCATGCTCTGGCGCCGCCGATTTGCCAACCGGGTCCAACCGTGAGAAAATCACTGGGCCATGGGCTGGGGTGGGGAAAATGATTGGGTTGAAGGCGGGCAGGGGCTGCCTGGACTCACAGGGAGGCTGGGAGGGACTTGCCGGGGAGTCCTGAGAGGCTTCCCATTGGAGTAGGGGGCACTCGGAATTCTTCGAAGATGCTGGCTGCGGCCTCCAGTCCCCAGAACCCAATATGGCTTAGGTCTTGCAGAGGAGCAGGAGAGGGGTCTTGGGTCCGGGGTCTGAGCTCTGGGATCAGGGTGTTGCCCACATCTTTGCTGACCTCTTTTCCCTCCCGCAGAGAGCCCAATGGAGTCGATGGGGCAGTTTCGGGCAGCAGCTTGGAAACAGACCTCCAGTCGTCAGGCAGGTAAGGCAGAAGAGCCTGGGGTGGGGCAGGGAGGGCGTCATGAAGGAGGCTGCCACTGTCCCTAGTCCCTGCCCAGGCCCTGGGGTGTACGTGTGTGTGTGTGTGTGTGTGTGTGTGTGTGTGTGTGTGTGTGTGTGTATGCGCTCCAGGCTGGCCCCTCATCCCAGCTCCCCTGTTCCCTGTGTGCCTACTGGGTAGGTTGAATGTCTGTTTTCTCCAGCTGGGTATGGGAGTCCCAGCCTTCCCCTGTGGACCCAAACTGTTCTGTCTTCCGACTGTGGGGTGGTCCCCAGGGCCCCGCTGTTGGGAGGCGCAGGGGGAGAGGAGAGAGGGAGGAGGCAGCAGCAGCTCTGTGATGCTCGACCTGCCTTCCCTTCCCCCTCCTTCTCCCGCGGCCCCCGCCCAGCCTCGGCAGCTCCACTGCCTTAACCTCCAGCAGGATTCGCTGTCCGGTCCCCAATAGAAGGCGCGGGAGGCGCATGACGTCACCAGCACCGAGTGCCATTGGCTGGGCAGCCCCTGCGGGCAGGACGCTGTCTCCAGTGGCCAGAAAGTTAACTCTTCCCTCTTCTGAAGCCATGTGGCCTTTAGAAGGGGTGAAGTGTGGGCAGGGGGCAACGTCTGGACTTTTCCTTCCCCGAGTGACTAGTGTCCTTTGATGAGAGGAGCTCTATGCCCAACAATACACTGAAAAATCGACCAATATTTGTTAGGGACACACTGTGGGAGATGTTGGTCTGTGCCTGCGGGCCCACCTGGTGTGGGGGCCTCGCTGAAGAGGGACGCTCTCTCCTGTAACAGCTTCTTCCGAGCCCCTGGCACTGCTCCTCTTACTCCCCGTGACAGACAGAGTGTGATGGCCTTGGGCTTCCAGGGACCCTGGGAGGAGGCTGTCTCCCCACAGACTCAGATGGCTGAGACAGACAGCATGCGCTCACACGCTTGTCTGGGCGCCCCATGCCTCGTCAAGGATGTGGGGAACGTGCCTGTGTGTGACCCCTAGATAGGTCGAGATGGGCAGAACATGGGTCTTACCTCTCAGTCTTTGGATTCCCCTAGGTCTGGAATGTCAGAACCATGTTCCCTGGCTCCCTGCCCACCTCCAACTCTGTCTCTCCAACCTCCCCTGGGTCCCCAGGAAGCCCAGGGCCTGTGCAAGAAGGAGAGTCATTTCTGTGATGCCCTTCCGCTTAAGTCCCCGACTGGGGATCCAGCCTGCAGCCCCTGCACGGAAGTGTGTGTGTGTGTGTGTGTGTGTGTGTGTGTGTGTGTGTGTGTATGCATGCGCTCCAGGCTGGCCCCTCATCCCAGCTCCCCTGTTCCCTGTGTGCCTACTGGGTAGGTTGAATGTCTGTTTTCTCCAGCTGGGTATGGGAGTCCCAGCCTTCCCCTGTGGACCCAAACTGTTCTGTCTTCCGACTGTGGGGTGGTCCCCAGGGCCCCGCTGTTGGGAGGCGCAGGGGGAGAGGAGAGAGGGAGGAGGCAGCAGCAGCTCTGTGATGCTCGACCTGCCTTCCCTTCCCCCTCCTTCTCCCGCGGCCCCCGCCCAGCCTCGGCAGCTCCACTGCCTTAACCTCCAGCAGGATTCGCTGTCCGGTCCCCAATAGAAGGCGCGGGAGGCGCATGACGTCACCAGCACCGAGTGCCATTGGCTGGGCAGCCCCTGCGGGCAGGACGCTGTCTCCAGTGGCCAGAAAGTTAACTCTTCCCTCTTCTGAAGCATGTGGCCTTTAGAAGGGGTGAAGTGTGGGCAGGGGGCAACGTCTGGACTTTTCCTTCCCCGAGTGACTAGTGTCCTTTGATGAGAGGAGCTCTATGCCCAACAATACACTGAAAAATCGACCAATATTTGTTAGGGACACACTGTGGGAGATGTTGGTCTGTGCCTGCGGGCCCACCTGGTGTGGGGGCCTCGCTGAAGAGGGACGCTCTCTCCTGTAACAGCTTCTTCCGAGCCCCTGGCACTGCTCCTCTTACTCCCCGTGACAGACAGAGTGTGATGGCCTTGGGCTTCCAGGGACCCTGGGAGGAGGCTGTCTCCCCACAGACTCAGATGGCTGAGACAGACAGCATGCGCTCACACGCTTGTCTGGGCGCCCCATGCCTCGTCAAGGATGTGGGGAACGTGCCTGTGTGTGACCCCTAGATAGGTCGAGATGGGCAGAACATGGGTCTTACCTCTCAGTCTTTGGATTCCCCTAGGTCTGGAATGTCAGAACCATGTTCCCTGGCTCCCTGCCCACCTCCAACTCTGTCTCTCCAACCTCCCCTGGGTCCCCAGGAAGCCCAGGGCCTGTGCAAGAAGGAGAGTCATTTCTGTGATGCCCTTCCGCTTAAGTCCCCGACTGGGGATCCAGCCTGCAGCCCCTGCACGGAAGGCAGTGTCTTAACCACTGGTCCTCCAGGAAAGTGCCCTGGTCCACACTGTGGGTTTTGGGTCTAGCGTGGGGCAGGCATGTGTGCCCAGTGACTGTCGTGTCCGACACTGGGCAGCCCCATGGACTGTAGCTCACCAGGCTCTTCTGCCCATGGGGTTTCTTGGGCAACCAGAGTGGGTTGCCATTTCCTCTTCCAGGGGATCTTCCCAACTCAGGGATCAAACTCATGTCTCCTTCATTGGCAGGTGGATTCTTTACCACTGAGCCACCGGGGAAGCCCGGAGTGGGCCAGCCTGAGTTTAAACCCCACTTCGCCTCTTACTAAGAGCCTGTGGTCGAATTATGTAATCTTTTATTTATATGTAACTGAGATTAATAACAGCGGTTGCAAGGTTTCTGTGAGGTTTGAGTGAGATAACCATTATAATTCACTGGGCACAGAGTAACTGCTCAATTAACACCAGGTTCTCTCTTGCTGTTGTGAGATCAGTGCTTTATTCTTCCCCAGGAGGCTCTCATATATTAACTCACTCAGAAGAGGCCCTGGCCCCAGAGGTCCGGCCCTTCAAGTATTTCTGGCTTTTGTCAGTGTTGCAGGAAACGGAGGGAGAGGGAGATGGAAATGAATTGCTCGAGGTCGTCCGCCCAGTTTGTGGCTGACGTGCGACTGGCAGGTCTCTGACTTCAGAGTCCATCTCCTCCACATGAAATGCCCCTGGAGCTCCTGTCAGGAGAGAAAAGGCCAAATCTGGGACCATCTGGCCCGTCCTGGTCTGCTGTGGCCTTGCCAGGACTGTTAACTCCTTGGGACTCAGCTAACTGGAGAAACTGGCCTCCCATCTCCCCCTCTTCCAGACCTAGGGGAATCCTAAGACTGAGGTGGCTCCACGGAAGGCTGGCCTGGGGTGGCGAGTGGGGGCAGCAGTGGTAGATGGGAAATTTCTGCTCTCCAATTCCACTGTTGTTAATTCCAACTGGCTTCTGGGGGCGGTGGTGGGGTGGGGAGGCTCCTGCTCCTCTATTGTAGGGTGAATCTCTAGGTGCAGGGCTGGAAACAGGGGCGGGTATCCCCTCCAGTCGTCTGACTCTGTATTCTTTCCTGTTTAGGGAGAAAGAGCCTCTGAAGTAAGCCCTGGTCTCTTGAGGTGGAGCTCAGCCCTAGGGCCTGGGATCAGCTGGCCACAGCAGGTAGGGCAGGGTCTGCAGCCTCGAGGTCGGAGGGTAGAGCTGGGGACAAGGTGGGAAGGACGCAGAGTCCACAAGGCCTGGCCGCAGGGGAGTGGGTCAGGCTTATGGTCACGACAGAGGCTGAGGGAGGAGGGTGGCTCCTACCTGTTGTGTTCCAGGTCACAATGTACGGGTTAGTTTTAAGAGAACAAGGGGTCACTCAACAGCATTTTATAGGCCTGAGGATGAGGTGGTGGTCCTGCTGGTAGCCTGAGGGCTGTCTAGAGGACTTCTCAGGGAGAGGGGGACTCTGGGATGTCCACTCTGTAATACAAGCCCCTGCTCTGGGATGGGAGAGCCAGCCCATCAGCTGGTTTTTTTCTTTCAGCTCAAGTCCCGGTGTGCCCCCCACCCCAGAAGGACGATGTGCTGGAAGCAGCAGCTGCAGGAGAGGGACCAGGGAAAGCAGTTGTCGAGAAGGTAGACTCCCCGTTTGGCCCGGACCGCTGGTCTGCACCACCCCAGGCCCTGGCGTGGGGCTCCTGGAGAAGCAGGCCTGCTCGGGCAGGCGGGAGGGGCGGAGGAGCTTGAGCTCTGGGACAGGCTTCCTTCCTCGGAGGCCACCCAGAGAGAGGGACTCAGTGGGGTGCCCCAGCCCTGTTAACTCTGGGGCAACTCTTGCCACCTGGGGAGACAGGAGGGAACAGTAAGGAGTGAGGAGACTCCAGAAGTGAGGGACAGCCGTGGCTCACGTTCGCCAAGGAGGGGCTGCCTGTTGTCCTCTGCTGAACCCTCACAATAACCCATGCACGCTGGTCACGTGATCACCCACGGTTCAGAAACGAGGAAACTCGCAGAGAGGTTCGCTGACTTACCCAGCGTCACTCAGCCAGAAAGTGGGAGACCCCAGGCTCATAAGGGGGAGGGGTGCAAGCCTCCTGAAACCACCTGGAATCTGCAGCTGCTCAGAGGAAAAAGCAGTTTCGTAGGCCTGGCCACCCATCGCTGGCAGCTCAGCTCGTCCAGGGCTGTGTGGTGTCACTTGGTGGTGGTGGCACTCAAGTTCTGTGACATTTGCCTCTGCCCTGGCCCCAGAGCTCACCCTGCTGGCGGCTCTGCTGAAATGATCACTAGGAAGGGCCAGCTGGGTCTATGAGGTGTCTGCCTGCAGCTGGATGGAAGCAACCCACAGCTTGTCCTCACGGCGTGCGTGCGTGCGTGCGTGTGTGTGTGTGTGTGTGTGCACACGCTTGTGCATGCGAGCCTGTGTTCCAACAGGGCAGTAGCGTGTGGGAAGGGAGAAGCGTGACACTTGCTTTTGTCAGTCTGCTGACTGCTCAGTAGCGGTGGCGGTGGCCTCCTTTGCCCCCAGCTGCTCTGCCATTTCTCTCTTTATGATACTGCTTGATCCCGAGTGGAGATAAAAGCAGATTTCTGCTTCTGCTCCCTGAGATCCAGGCGCAGACCAGGCAGGCAGCTGCTGCCCACTGCCTTGCGGCCATTCATCTTCCCAAGTCGCCCCTCCTCCCACGTGCATCTCTCCTCCCCCTCCAGCTCCTACTGCTCACCCTCCCGCCAGAGCGAGGCCTCTGCCTGGCCGCCCCGCTCCCTGACTCCCTGACTTTCGAGAAAGAGGAGCTTCTGTAGACAGCAGGGAAGGCTGAGATGCAGCAGACTCGGGAAACCCACTCTCAAGGGACAGGGAGGAGGTGCAGCCTGCTGCAAGGGAGCCTGGCAGTTCCGTGGGAGCCTCAAAAGTAGGGCAGGGCGGAGGCAAGGGAAGGTCGCGCCAGGGGAAGGAGCTCCATGCTGCAGCTGAGTCAGAGCCCCACTGCCCGCCTGACATGGGCCGAAAGTTCGTGACCACCTGTCTCAGCTCCTGTCAGCCTGTCTTTCTCCGGGAGGCATCACCGTCTTGTTGGCAGGACTCACAGGCTGAGGGCCAGAGGGCACTGTTCCCAGGACCTGGCCTGTGCTCCCTGATCCCACCTTTGCGTTCATTCTCTAATCTCTTTGCCATATTCCTGTCATTTCATCCTGGCTGCCGCTCTCTGCCTGTCTCCTTCCACTGGGCTGAGGAACTGTCAGAGCAAGGTCGGCTCGCTGCACCGGGGCTGGCTCACCGCCCAGACACACATCCACAGAGTGACACCCCTTTGCAGCCCTGTTCTCAGAGCCTGCCCAGGAGGTGAAGGCGCCTCTCGGGATCATTAGCCGGAAGAAGGGAGGGAAACCAAGAGGAAGGGGCTGCTGGAGGTGGGGGGAGGTGTCTGCCGGGCTTGGAGGCTGCCCAGGCCCTGGCAGCCGGGGTGCCATGTGGGCTGGCTGGGAGGGGCTCTCCCCCCCAGGGAGCAGGCTGGCTCTGGTGGGAGCAGATTGTGTTTACACCTTCCCCACACACCCGGCCCACGCTCGCCTCTTATTCTCAGGGCTCTCCCACCCCTGGGCTCTGCACAGTCTGCACGCTGGCAGCTCCTATTGCAGAGTTGCCACCCTCGGCCGAGAACTCCTCTTCAGGAGGCTGCCCGGGGCCGAGGTGCCCCTTCCTCGGCCCGCTATCTCCCGTTCCAGCAGCTGGATTGAAGCCCGTGTAGGGGGGTGGACCCAGTGTTCCCAAGAGGCTGAGTCCCTCTCCCTGCCATTTCCTTGGTAAGAGCTGCTGCTTGGATATGAGAGCAGAAAAGTTCAGGGGCTTGGTAGATCAGCTCTAACAAGAGGGAGGGGGTTAAGGGAGACTCAAGAGAGAGAGCTGGGTCCCTCCTGGTCCAGGGTGTGGGCTGTTAGGAAATAATGATCAAGGATTTGAGAGCGAGGAACCCAGGGTAGAGTACCAGGTTGAAATCTTGACTCCACCGCCACTTCGTACCTCTGTGGCCTTGGTACGTTACTGAACATCTCAGTGCCTGTTTCCTCATCTATAGCAGGGAGATAATAATGTTAGTTTCCTGTCTCACAGGATTGATGTTAAATTAGATAATGTGTGTAGCATGCTTACCACGTTACTAAGTGTTCAATATATGTGAGCTAGTGGGATTGTGTTTGTAAACTGTCAGTTACTGAACAATTACAGAACAATCAGTAGGTAACTCTAACAGCTAGAGTCCCTCCCCTCTTTCCCAGAGCCCCTCCTGGCCTGTCTTTCCAGATAGACGACCACCAGGCACTGGGCAACTCTGAAATAAGAAGCAGAGGTTGGCACTGCTGGGTGGGGGCCACCGAGTAAGACCTAGCACCCAGTGAGACGGTACAAGAGCCTGCTGCTGCCGCTTCTAGGTACCTAAAACCCCATCCCAACCTCCAAGGGGTAGGGATGGTCCTGGCCTGGACACCTGCCCCCCTAGAGGCTCCGCTTCTCAGCTCCAGAGAAGAAAGGTTGCCCTGATGCTCTTCCACCCTCCATCTGAATGCTAATCTCCCTGCCGTGGAAGCCTGAGTGACAGGGAAAAGGCTGCTCAGAATTGCAGGGCAGCCGAGGGCAGCAGCGGGAGGCAGGGAGGTGCTGTCGTCTGCGACTTCTGCAGCTGAGGCTCAGAGCTGTTGCCAGTCTCTCCTGGAGCCTGGGACACGACCAGAGAGCTTATGAGGCAGCGGGGTGGGGCAGGGGAGCAAGGGAGGCAGCCGCAGCAGCTGCGTCTGGCGTGACCCTGGGGTGCAGAGGCGACCGGGGAGAGCACCGGCCCATCCCAAATGTATGACTGTGTGTCGGGACAAGTTAGTCCTGGGCGGCAGCAGAGAGCAGAGGCCCGGCCCTAGACTGATGGGATATGGCCCCCTCTGAGACAGCCACGATGACACAACAGCAGGGGGCCCAGATGGCCCCGCTGCTCTCGGGGCCCCCTCTGCAGGCGCCCCACTGCTAGAGAGAAGCCCAAGACCTTGAGATAGAGCCTCAACAGAAGAAGAGCCAAGTGGCTGATACCGAGGTTTACTCTGATGATAATGATAATGATACTAATACTATTAATAATAATAATGGCTAATAGATCTCACTCTGTGCCAGGCGCTGTGCCAAGAGCTTTATTTATAAGCACTGTCTCACTTATAAGGCAGGAACTGCTGTTAACCTCATTGACCCAATAAGGAAAGTGAGGTTCACAGAACTCATTCAAGGTCACTCACAGCTGGTGGCAAAGCCAGGACCTGTGCTCAGGCAACGTGATACCGGAGCGCGTGAGCTGGCGGGGCAGGAAGGGCCTGAGTCTTGAGGAAAGCCAGGGTGACCCGGCCTCCAGGCACGAGGAACTAGTCTTGCCCCACCTGGGCGGTGCCTCTGCAGGTGGGCCAGGAGGGCTCTGCCAGGGTTATCTGTGTGCTCTCTCTTCTGGAACCCACGGTTCCAGGGTAGACACTGGGTCATGAAACGGCTAGTCCTTGCTTACCAGCTGTCGGGGAAAGGAGAGCGGGCTCCGCAGGATCTGTCATCCTCTCAGGGAGGAGGCAGTGGCCACTGGCAGACATACAGAGAGGCCAGCACTCAGAGCCACTGCCAATCTGCTGTCCCCCTTCAACCAGGGCAGAGAGAGAGGACATAGTCAGCAGCCTGGCTGGAGGGGGAGTGGGAGGAGGGGGAGGGCTTCAGCACGTGGCTTCGAGAGGGAGCCCTGACTTAAACTGGTACATAAGGACTACAGACCCTCTCTGTGGGATGCACATGCCCCCTAGTGGGGACTAAGCCTAGAGGGTGGACAGAAAATGGAAATAGAAGTAGCCGATGACCATGACCTGTGAGTCTAGGTGGGAAGGGCTAGTCCCATCCTTCAGTGAAGACACACACATCCACTTAAGGTCACATGCAGAAGCCAGCTGAATTAAGCTTTAAAGGAGACTACTAATGTATTGCTTGCTTGTTTATTTGACAAGCACATATTGGGAGCCCACAACATACAAATCTTGTATTAGGTGTTGGGAGGACAGCGAAGAAAAAGACAGTGCCTGCCCTGCCAGTTAGAACAAAACCAAGACCTCGGCCTGGGAGGCCCAGTTCTGCCAGCCAGATACTGCCTGGCCACGTGACCGTTCCTTCTCTGGACCTTCATCTCCCCATTTAACAGGCATGTGTTGAACTCAGGTGGGCTGGTGCTGGCGACGTAAAGGACTAATGACCGTCCTCAGGAAAAGAGCTGTCTACTAAGATGAAGGGGATCCATCTGATGACCTCTGGGGGGCCCAGAACTTCTCCCAATCAAAAGAGACTCTGATGGACTGTGTCTGGAGGTGCTAACAAGGACTCGCTCACTCAACAGACATTTATGGAGTGTCTGTGTGCCAGGCACTGTGGATGCCAAAATGAATTAAGACTTCCTGCCACAAACAACTAGAAAACTGAGCAAAATATAAGAAACAGACACTTGACAACAGGCAGCACACAGGATGGTGACCTCATGACTTCCTGGGCATCTGCCTCAGACAGTTCCCTGCCTGTGGTCGGGGGGAAGACCATGGTGGGCTCTTAGGGTGAGGAGGCATGATCAGAGTTCAAGACAGTGTGGTGGGGGCTGGGGGGCAGAGGAGGCAGTTCCAAAGGACATACATACAGATCGATGGGATCCGAAGACAGGACAAAGATGATTCAACAGAGAAAGGAAAAGCTTGACAACAGAAAATAGAAAGCACTAGCCATAAAAATAAAGTGGATAAACTGGACTAAATCAAAACTGGAAAGACTAGGAGAAAGTATCTCCCAAGCAAATATCTGAGAAAGAACTTGTGTCCAGAATATATGAAGAACTTCCACAACTCAGTAACACGATAGGCCAATAAAAAAGGGAGGGTTTTAATAGACTTGTCACAAAGAAGTACACGTAGGGCCAATATACACAGAAAGATGCTCAACATCACAGTCAACAGGGAGATGCATGTTAAGGCCACAGTGAGATACAACAACACATCCACAAGAATGGCTAACATTAAGGCTGACCATAACAGGTCCTGTGAGCGTGTGGAACCAGCGTAACTCTGAAATCCATTGCTTGGGGGAATGTAAGCAACACAAACCACTGGGGATACCAGTTTGGCAGTTTCCCTTGCAGTTATCCAAGAAGAATGAAAACACGTCCACAGACAGATCTGTATAAAAATGTTCATTGCAGCTTTATTAATCATAGTTCCAACAGCCCAAATGTCCATCAACATGTGCATGGATAAAAATATTGTGGTATATTTATCTGACGGAATAATATTCAGTAATTAAAAAGGAAATGAACGACTGTTCTAAGCCACAGCATGGTAACTGAGGGAAGCAGACACAAAAGAGTACCTGATGTAGGGTTCCATTTACATGAAAATCTAGAACGGGCAAGACGAAGCTGTAGTGACACAAAGCAGATCAGTGGTTGTCTGGGGCCAGGGCTGGATGGAGACTGACTGTAAAAGAGTGTGAAGGGGATCTCTGGGGGATGAAAATGTTCTAAACCATGAAGGGGTCATGGTTGCATAGGTGTATACACTTACTGGACTACTGCACTGTACATTTTTAAATGGATGCATTTTATTGTATGTAAATTATGCCTCAATAAAGATGACTTAAAGAGTTAAAAAAACAAACAAGAATAAAGCTGTGACTCTTATCTTGATTACAGTCTAGTGGAAAAGCCAGACATGAAAACAAATCATCATAAAATATTGGGTATTAAGAGAAGTATGTTCACATAATAAGAGCTCCACTTACTGTGTGTTTCCCTGTGCAGGCTAGGTGTGTTACACGCACAGTCCTAAAACGGTTCTACCGGGTTCGTGAGAGGCTCCACCTCTTCCTGCTGCAGATAAGGAGCCTCAGAGAGAGGTGAAGTCATCCGTCAGGGGTTACTTAGCTCAAATCAGCAGAGCTGGGACCTGACTCCAGGTCCGCTTGGTTGCAGAGCATGTGCTACATCAGCCAACCATGGGAATGTTGGAAGGAGCTAGGGGACTATCTGAGCGTCTCAGGTCAGACTTCGCAGAGATGGTGAAGCATGGTCGGGATTTGATATGCACAAAGGGAAGGACGAAGGGAAGGAAATGTCCAGGCAAAGGAGACAAACAGCATGAGAGCAGGTGCTGCCGCAGTTATGAGAAGGGATTTCTGGGAAGGAGAGTCACGTCCAGAAAACAGGAGGAAAGGTCAACGGCATATTATGTATCCTTCAAATTCACTTATTTTTTAAAAAGCCTATTAAGCAATAATTTTATGAGAGGCAACAGATCTGCAGAGCAGGCAAATGAAACGTGTGCTACTGGTCACCACAGGAAGGAATCCACTGCAACCCAAGGTCAACCATTCTCAATAAACAGGGTACATGTTGTCCTGTTTCTTCTCCTCCAGAAAGTTAAAAGCTCTGAGCAATGGTCCCAGATTTCTGCTGAACGGGATTTGTGGCCCTCTTTCACAGTCCTGAGAAACTGAAGTGGAAAATATCCTCTACGCTTTGAGGATGTGCTTTTTGAGCTGGATGAATTAAAATCACTGGAGTTAGCAAAACATGAGCCACTGTTAACAGTGTATCTTTCCAGGAAACCCAGCACAATGGTTAAGACCATAGGTCTGGAGGCTCAGCTGAGTTCCCAGTGCCTTCACACACTAATGACTTTCATTTTTCTGTCCTTGAGTTGAAAAATGGAAGGATAATGACAGGGCTGTTGTAAGAGTCAAATGAGATAGCCAACTGAAGGTGCTTAAGGTCATCAAGTTTTATACATTAAATTTGGGCAGCTTTTTGTATGTCACTCAGATCTCAATTAAAGAGGTTTTAAAAAATAGTATATTCTTCTATTTATTTATCTTTGGTTGTGCTAGGTCCTCATTGTTGGATATGGGTTGTTTCTAGTTGCAGTGAGCAGGGGGCTACTCTTTGTTGTGGAGCATGGGCTCAGTTGCCCCGTGGCATGTGGAGACTTCCTAGACATGGGATCAGACCTGTGTCTACTACATTGGCAGGCAGATCCTTAATCAGTGGACCACTACACAGGTCCAGTATATCAAGTTTTTTTTTTTTTTTTTAAGGCACTTAAAACAGTGCCTAGCATGGAGTCCACACTATATACCAGCTATTATTTTTTTCAGGATGGTAATTTGATTGTGTCAGTTTGTCTTCTTTATTTTGCCATGACCCATTCTTCCTGAGAAAAATCATCAACAGAAAAGAGAGGATGATTTGGGATATGTCAATCCTATCATTTAGACTCATATAATCCTAGTGGAACACCCAGCTTAAGATGGCTTAAACAGTAAGGAGGTTTCTTCTTTAAAATCTCCCGCTCTACTCTGTATTTCACTCAGACTAGTGCTCACAGGATGCCTCCTACATTCAGAAATACTGACATGTAAAACTATGTGTCTCTGAATCCAACTAAAGGTCTACAGGCTGGGGACATCAGGACTGGCTTTTCCAGCAGCTCAAAAGCATCTTCAAGGACTCAAGCTTGTTCTGTCCATCACTGCTGACCCTCTGCTCTTCCTAGGAAGCAGCAGTTGGCTTGCTGTTCAAGCAGCAACAAGATAACTTCCATGGTTTCAGGCATCACTTCACGGGGTCCCAAAACTAGAAGGGAGGCTATTGTTTTTCAAAATTAGAAAACCTTCCCAAATGTGGCAGAACTGCATTGCAGATCATTTTCTAAACCAATTCCTGGCAAAGGGAAGAGATTTCTCATGGGCCTGGTGCAGACTATTCAAGACTCACTCCTTGGGACAAAGACAGGGCTTGCCTCCCAGCAGCTCTGCGGTGTTCGTCACATGGAGGAAGGGAAGTGGTGGGGCTAAGGGTGCCTGCCACACAGGTGAACTTCCGGGAATATCACTGGTGTAACTGCTCTCCATGTAAGCAGCTAACTGCTCGGGAAATACTGCTCCTCCTTCGTGTTCTTATTCATAAAATTAAACACAACCTTCCAGTTAAGACATTAACCTCAATATTTAAAAACTCTTTTCTATTAATGTGGGTTTCAAATGCGTGTGCTCAGTTGCGTCCCACTCTTTGTGACCCCATGGACTGTAGCCCACGAGTTCCTCTATCCATGGGAATTCCCAGGCAAGAATACTGGAGCAGGTTGCTATTTCTTTCACCAGTGGACTCTTCCCTACCCAGGGACTGAACCCACGTCTCCAGGGTCTCCTGGAGGCAGATTGGCAGGTGGATTCTTTACCACTGAGCCACCTGGGAAGACACAGTTTTCAAATAATACCAAGTCTTAAATTTGGAAAACTCAGCAGTGGCCACAAGACTGGGAAAAGGTCAGTTTTCATTCCAATCCCAAAGAAAGGCAATGCCAAAGAATGCTCAAACCACCACACAATTGCACTCATGTCACATGCTAGCAAAGTAATGCTCAAATTTTTCCAAGCCAGGGTTCAACAGTACATGAACCATGAACTTCCAGATGTTCAAGCTAGATTCAGAAAAGGCAGGGGAACCAGAGATCAAATTGCCAACATCCTCTGGATCATCACAAAAAGCAAGAGAGTGCCAGAAAAACATCTATTTCTGCTTTATTGACTATGCCAAAGTCTTTGATTGTGTGGATCACAACAAACTGGAAAGTTCTTCAAGAGATGGGAATACCAGACCACCTGACCTGCCTCCTGAGGAATCTGTAGCAGGTCAAGAAGCAACAGTTAGAACTGGACATGGAACAACAGACTGGTTCCAAATCGGGAAAAGAGTACGTCAAGGCTGTATATTGTCACCCTGCTTATTTAACTTATATGCAGAGTACATCATGAGAAAACCCTGGGCTGGATGAAGCACAAGCTGGAAACAAGATTGCCAGGAGAAATATCAATAACCTCAGATATGCAGATGACACCACCCTTATGGCAGAAAGTGAAGAAAAACTAAAGAGTCTCTTGATGAGAGTGAAAGAAGGTGAAAAAGTTGACTTAAAACTCAACATTCAGAAAACTAAGATCATGGCATCCAGTCCTATCACTTCATGGCAAACATTTGTGGAAACAGTGTCAGACTTATTTTGAGGGGCTCCAAAATCACTGCAGATGGTGACTGCAGCCATGAAATTAAGAGATGCTTGCTCCTTGGAAGAAAAGTTATGACCAACCTAGACAGCATGATAAAAAGCAGAGACGTTACTTTGCCAATAAAGGTCCATCTAGTCAAAGCTATGGTTTTTTCAGTAGTCATGTATGGATGTTGAGAGTTGGACTATAAAGAAAGCTGAGAGTTGAAGAATTGATGCTTTCAAACTGTGGTGTTGGATAAGACTCTTAAGAGTCCCTTGGACTGCAAGGAGATCCAAGCAGTCCATCCTAAAGGAAATCAGTCCTGACTATTCATTGGAAGGACTGATGCTGAAACTGAAACTCCAATACTTTGGCCACCTGATGTGAAGAACTGACTCATTTGAAAAGACCCTGATGCTGCAAAAGATTAAAGGTGGGAGAAGGGGACGACAAAGGATGAGATGGTTGGATGGCAACAACAACTCAATGTACATGGGTTTGGGTGAACTCTGGGAGTTGGTGATGGACCGGGAAGCCTGGCGTGCTTCAGTTCAGGGGATCACAAAGAGTCAGACACATCTGAGCGACTGAACTGAACTGAAATCCTATCAGTAAATGGAACTCCGTGAGCTGACTGACTGAGCGCAGCAGGTCAGCTGACCCGATTTCCCCTCTGCAATCAGAGCCAAGGTCCCTGCACAGCCCTGGGGACTCCTGCCCTGTAAAGCTTCTGATCTACTTCTGTCACTTATCTCTAGACTGTGTGATTCTCCATGTAACAAATAGAGGTCTACACTGGCCTTGAATAATGTAAAATTCAAATGTCCTAGACCTCGCCAGCAAATGAAGTTACAACAACATTAGCATTTCCCTCTCAATAGCTCTGAGCCCTTGCCCTCATTCAGAACCTAGCGCATTTGTAAATGTTTCCCAGTTATTTCCGGGTGGCCTATGCAGTGCACCTGACACGCACTCAAGCACAAGGGCTCACTGCGTTTTGCTCAGTCACTTGGCCACAGCCCAGCAGCCCGTGCCACCTCATCCGCCGTGAGCCTGCTGCTGTTCTGCCAAGGGCCCTGTCAGGTGTGAAAGCTCCACCGTGTCCTCTGGCACAGCGGCCCTTCTAGAGCTGGGACGAACGGCCCTCACTGCACACTGGGTGGCAATTAGGTTGAGACCCAAGACAGCCCCCTGCCTGCAATGTAGGGGACCTGGATTCAATCCCTAGGTTGGGAAGATCCCCTGGAGAAGGTAATGGCAACCCACTCCAGTATTCTTGCCTGGGAAATCCCATGGACAGAGGAACCTGGCAGGCTACAGTCCATGGGGTTGCAGAGTCAACACAACTGAGTGACTAACACTTCCACTTTTCAAGACAGCCCCGTGACAGCCCAGAGCCCTCAGTCTTTCACAGATCAGCTCCTGCAGCCTCTCATCCTCACTCTTCCTGCCAGAAAATGGCTGGAAACAGTAGAACAGGTGCCCATCATACACACCCCACTTCTCAGTTTCATCTCTAACCGCTCATGGAAACACACAAAATATGTTTTCCTTCCCCTCCCCCACAACCCCAAACCCTTCTATATAAGATCAATTTATATATATATATACTCACAGTGCAGTATAACTTCATCGTAGAAGTACAGACTCTACAGGCTAGGATCAAACCCCGATTCCACCAGTTACTAGTGTGTGAACTGGGGCAAGTTATGTAATATTTCAATGTTCCTCTTTCCCCATCTGTAAAAACAGGAGTAGTGATAATGCACCTCACCATGCAGTGGTGAGGATGAAACAAATTAATATCCATAAAGTACTCAAGGAGTGAATGTCTCACAGTAAGTGTTATAAAACATTAGCTATCATTATTGTTTTGCCAGCAGATCACCTGCCTACACACAAGCAGCTTTTGGCAAATTCCACACTTGGAGCCTGAAATAAATTTAGTCTGCAGGGAGAGACCTCATTCTTTCTTTTGGTACTGTACAAAATAATCTGTCTTCAAGGGTAAAACAGAGAAACTTAGGGGACAATTTCACACAATTGGAGCTATTGCTGAGTTAATGATTGTATTTGTGGAGTACTTGCTGTGAGCAGAGGCAGTGGAATACCAACTAGGTCTGTGAAGAATTTAAAAAGAAAAAACAAATTAGACTTCTGCCTTGAAGAGCTTACAATCAAATTAAGGAAGGCAAACATGAACAGATATGGTAACTTGAAAGTAAGCCCCCGCAACATTACTACACACAGAACAAGTTAATCCAGACTTAAATGCTACTGAGATCATTGCTAAAGGGTGATGAGGATGAGGAAAGAGTGATGTTTTAAGGCTTCATGGTCTTGCAACTTTACTATTATTAACTATTGGTCGTAGGACATACAGCACGTGACATCTTAGTTCCTTGACCAAGGATCGAACCAGTGTTTGCTGCACTGGAAGTCCAGAGTCAATCACTGGATTGCCCGGGAAGTTTGCACATTTAATTTCCAAATAGGTATACATTTTGGCTATGACTCTAGTTGTTGTTTTGCCCTTTTACAATTTCAAAACTAAAGCCGGGGTGACTGCCTGAAAAACAGCCCTCAGGAGTAGCAGACGGTCTTACACTACTCTGTTTTTTTTGTAAAGTATTATTTTTGCGTGGCGCCCCTGAGGTTCAGGGCAATTTAGAGCCCGGCCCGGCCCGGCCCGGCCCGGCCCGGCGCTCTCGGGCGCCCTCTGCCGCCCGCGCCGCAACTAAGAGCAACGGAGCGGGATGTAGAACAACGAATTCCCCGGGAATCTCCTTTTCCTTCACTAACGCAACCACCCCCTCCATGACTCTAATAAAATCAGTCAAGCAATTAACTACGAAGTCCGGCGGGGGGCTAGTTCCCTCAGTCGTTCCTCTCGAATCCCCTCGAACTTTCTGCGGCCTCCACCACCCAGCCAGTCTCGGCCAGGGACAGCCTGTTCACCCAACAGATAGCGACTTTGTGACCGAAACGACCGTCGGCCTTCGTTTTCTAACCGCCGGGGTTTCTATACAGAGCAAGCCTCCCGCCACGGGCTCTCTACTGTCCCCAGTGGCAGCCACCACCTTACCCGCGCTTCAGCGCCTCGGGCCCCACTCAGCGGCCGTTGACCACACTACATTTCCCAGCAGCCTTTCTCAATAGCGCGAGAGTTCGCGCGAGACTTCCGTGAAGACTTGCGCGCAGGCGGAACCCCCCCCTCTCTTCCGATGCGGGCTGCGTGGCTGGGAGTCATGGCCTCCTGGTTGTGGTTCCAGCAAGGCCAGCAACCTCGGCCCTTTGGCCGAGGGAAGGCTGCGGAGGTGGGTAAACAGCTTATTCCTTGATACGGCGCTAGCATACTTGGCTTCCCGCTGCTCGAAGGCGAAATAGTGACACTAGGCCTGGTTCCCCCAACCCCCACCCCCATAGGTGGTTGGGAGGATTAACTGAGATACTCGGTGAGAAAAGGCTTTCTAAAGGGTGCGAGTTTTTGCTACTGAAGGGCGAGAGAGCCCAAGCCCACGTTTGACATCGCAGCGTCCCTCCTGTGGGAGAACGTCCCTTCATCCTGCGCAGCCCCCAGGCCTCACGGCCACCCAAGAGCTGAGCTTGCAGGCCCAGGGGCCCTGCTTGACCCCAGGTCCTCCCGCGGGGCAAGCTCGCAATTAACATGCAGGGTATTAACGTCTAAATATTTGGCTTCCTGTTGGAGTGCATAGAGGACAGCCCCAATCAGTTTCACTTAATTCTACGGCTAATAATCAGTGGCGTGGTAGACTTTGTTTGGAAGGCTGCAGTTTTATAGCGACCCTTAACATGCTTATGTTTTTATTCCCCACAGGCCTTTGCGGCATCTGCAGAGAAGCTTAGAAGTGATGAATGGAAGTCTGAAATAAGTAAGAATGCATGTAGGCAGGAACTTGGGTGGGCAGCATAAATGAGAAAGCCGAGTTGGTCTTAAGCCTGCCACACACCGCAGCTCTGAATCCTGGCTGACTCAGGGCCAGTTGGGGGTCCTACTCAGAATCCAGAAATGAGGATGGTCTCTGAGCCAGCGTAGTTGGGGGCCACTAGGTGTCGCTCTTTGAAACCAAAGTGGATGCCACTGCAATCACGGGTAAAAGGGAGACTTGGAACTTGAGCTTTAAAGTTGATTGAGATTTAGAAATGTCCTTACTGGTTGAGCTGAGGATGATTTAAAGTTATCCCTGTCTGAAAAGACTTCCGTTGTGAGGCTCACCGTTTTAAATTATGTTCTTGGGAATGAATATCCTAAGTTTGTTCCTCTTAATGTGTTATCCATATCTCTCTTAAAGATGTAGGCTGGGTGCTTTGAAAAAAGTCACATGAAAACCATCATCCAGAGATGTAAAGATCCTTGTGATGAGATTTCTATAAATGGTAAGAGATTTAACTTTAACAGGATTGCATAGATTATGGTTCTTTTAAGTGTTGGCTTGTTAGGATTCAGAGATGTGTGGGTCTTCCCACACATTAACAGCTATGTGAGAGATACTTGTGTAGGCCCTCTTGAATAGTTTTTCCTTTTAGTGCCCAGAGAAGAGAAGTAGTATGAACTCTTTCCTAGACTCCTCACCAAGTACCCTCACAGTAACATAGCTATGAGGACGTTAAACTTTATTGAAATATAGTTAACAGCTGGTCATTGAGTTAGACTAGTGGTTCTCAACTAGGGGTGGAGGGTGTTGCTGGGATCCAGGCAATGCCCCTAACTACCCTATAGTGTACATGACAGGCCCCCCACCACCCTGACAAAGAACTCCCCGCACAAAATGTAGAGTTGAAGTTGAAACCCACTGTTAGACTGAGACTCCAGTCTCAGCCTGTTAACAGATAACCACACCAGCGCCTTGTCTCTTCATTTCTAAAAGACAGGAGTGGTGCATTTCAGACCTGGCTCTGCACCTGTAGAATGTTCTGGACCCCGCCTCCAGCCATGCTAAGATGGGTGAGATGGCTCTAGAGTGTAGCCCAAGAATCACGTGTGGCTATTTAGGAGCAGATGTGGAGGAATAGTGAGCTGATCTGATCTACTTTTAGCTCAGGGATTTTTATTACAGCAAGGTTATAGTACTGGCTATTTTTAAGTAGCTCTCAGGGCAAATCTGTAATCCCTATCTTAAAGAACTGAAAGCCACATGGTCACTCTGCAGTATCGTTTTGCACACAGAGTGAGCAAAGGAGAAGTGACCTTGTTTGGTGTTGATTCTTCTTGGCATCAGGCACCCTTTGTGCAGCTGGCCTTCAGTGGTCTGACTGAAAGGAGTAATCCACAGTTTTAGACATTTTTACTGACAGCACAAAGATGCTGAAATATTTAATCGGCTACTAGACACTTTGTGCTAAAGGAGACGCTGGCTTTAAAAGGACAGGAACTATCACCATGTCAGGTCTGGGACGCTGGGTATAGCTAGGCACTAGATAGAAAGTTTTTGCCCTTGAGGGCAAGCACATTCTAATAAAGCAGATAAGATTGAATGAGTTCCTAAGAAAGGAAGTAAAGTGGAATTTGGTAAGGAAAACATGGTTGGCTTGTGCTGTGGGCTGGCAGCTGGGTGGGGAGCTGAGTCCATGATGATGTGAAGTTATCCCTGTCTGAAGGCCAAAATAAGGCCTTTGAGTGTGGAATCTGGATATCTGAGACTCAGTTTCCCAAGTTTGCTTTAGAGAAAATTGAAGCCTGGTTTATTTGGTTTGATTGTTTGTTTAATGCCTGAATTAACAGTGAGCTATCCGGGCGATACTTGTGTAGACCTTCTTGAATAGGTTTTCCTTTGCAATTTCCCCTTGCCAGGTACAGCCTCAGTTTGAGGCCGAAAAGGATACTCCAGAAAAAACCCCGGCTGCAGTGCTGTGGCGGTTGCCCTGGGCTCGGCGTGGAACTGCTCTCGTGTGTAACTGAGGAAGCCTTTGGAACAGGCCTGGGTGGATGTGCTCTGTATTTCCCCTGGGCCTTGGGTTGTGCTGAGTGGCAAGGTGACTTTGACATAGGTCTCTTTTCTTTGCTAGATGTCTGCAGCATGTGAAACAGAACTGACTTGCTTTACCTAAAGCAAGTGAAACCGTTCTTCTCCCGTTGTTTGTAACGTAACCTTTCTGTTTCTATCTTACGCGTCCAAAAGAATCCCCACAAGCCTGTGATGGTTAGTTATCCCTGTCTGAACATCTCGACTGAGGGAAAACAATCTGTTCTGAGGCTTAAGGGGCTGGCTTTGGGCTCTTAAAAGCAGTTCAGGCTTTATAAGGGATCAGACAGAACGCACTCCAAAGGCAGTTGTGTTTATGTACCCTGCCAAGACCCCAGTCCTGGTGCCCCATCCCTCTGCCACTTGAAAACCAGTGGTGGGCTCCCTTTCACGCTTCGGCTCTGAGGGCACAGGCTATAAGAGATGGCAGAAATGGGCAAGTGGCCTGGATTTGGCTTACGCTGTTACTGTGGAATGAAAGAGTGCCTATGACATATTTCCAGAAAATGAATGCGCTCTTTGAGACAGACGGCAATGGAAGATGTATGCCGGCTGTGGCAGTGAGCACACTTCAGGATGATCTGAGCTCTCGTCTTTTTACCGTATCCTGACATTCAGGAAAGAAGGGGTACCGTGGCACTAGGTGCCTTGTTCACGCAGGGTACTCTCCTGGGGTTAGCCCAGCTCTTGTCTGAAGGGCATGGCTAGCTTGTTAGCAAGAGAGTAGCAGAGTGGCACTGGGCTTTGTTCCCATTGAAATGCCACGCTTGGAGTGGGCACAGATTGCCTCTCTTTGCTGCTGAAGTTGGGAGGTACAAGTGCAGCTTTTCATATGTAAGGTCACATATTTGTTTGGTTACCAAGGAAGCTGTATTTGGGATGGGATTTAAGAACTAGAAAACTGGTCCAAGCAGCCTGCAGCATAGAGCAAAACATACTGAAAAGATGTGTTAGCAAGTGGGAAGGTACAGTCTGCTTCTGAGTGGACTTGACTGTTCTGCGGGACCCAGGTGAACCTGGAGGGGGTTTTTGTGTTTTGTTTTTTCAGCTCTGCCGCACGTGAACCCTGGCCCTTGGCAGTGAGAGCACCAAGTCCTAACCATTGGACAACCAGGGGATTTCCCAAACCTGTATTTTGACTTCAGAGGGCGTCTGAATATAAATGTCCCCAGCACTTGGTAGAGGAGAAGGCAGTGGCAACCGGCTCCAGTGTTCTTGCCTGGAGAATCCCAGGGGTGGAGGAGCCTAGTGGGCTGCCGTCTGTGGGGTCACACAGAGTTGGACACGACTGAAGCGAGTTAGCAGCAGCAGCAGCCTGCACTAAATCAGTCTAGTTCTGCGTTAAACACACACAAACACACAGGTAAAATGGTCGTTTGCTTAGACTGAGTTCCTTCAGGATTGCCTCTTATAAATTAAGGTATAACTGAGAACTTTTGCAGGACCACACACAGAGTTTAGGTGATCTTGGTGCGGTGGGGGGACTGCAGTGATTGTAAAATGAAACTCACAGGTACACGCTCTGTTGAAGACTAAGGGGAAACAGGTATTCAGCCTAAAAAAACATTTCTCGGTGGATTTCTACAGTGTGTCTTGGGTTTAACTTTAAAGCAAATTAAAGCATTTAAAAGTTGACTTACTAGCATTTGTGGATTTCAGATTGAGACCTGTTGTAAGAGCAATGATTTCTTCTGTGCATCAGCACATTCTTTTATAAATGAAAGTTTAAAGTTTCCCATTAAATCAATCTTATACAGTTGACTGGCTGGCTAACTACAGATGTGATGGGTGGGAATAGGGATGAAATATGGAGGGAGGGGTCCAGGCCTCAGGAAGCCATGCTTTCTCAAGTAGGCTGCTATAGTGGTTAAATCGTGAATGTCCTTTCTCTTAGTCACCCGTCTTAAAAAAGCAGCAGTGTTGTATGGAGAGGAATGGCCCTTCAGAAGCAGGGGCCAGAGGCCAGGTTCTGGGTGGGAGGCTCTTGCCAGCCTGCCCTGGGGAGACCTCCCTAGCCCGCTCCACTGCCTTAATGGGGTGTAGTGACGCCAGACAGTCACACCCAGGGTTTGTGTGCGGAGCTGTGTAGTGGTCATTCTGTTGATTTACACTTTGAAGCCCGTATAATCTAAAAGCTGCCTGTATCCAGTCAGATTATTGAAGCCTTGATAGTGTCCGGGGATGAGGGTTTGTTACCCAATAATGTCCTTTTGGTGATGGGAGGGGGGTACTACATCTTCAGTGGGCCTTTAGTCGGCCCACTAGAACTTTCGGTGGTTCAGACTCTCCATGCTAAACACCCTGCGTGATATACTACTTCCCCAACACAAACACAGACACAGTGGTTATCCATCATTTATGCAAGTAACTAATTTCAGATGACTTTCTGCCCTTTGTGCTCCCACTTTATCAGGGGGCAGAAGTGAGTCTGTTCCCTTTCTCAGATAAAGCTGTTCCAACATGTCTGAGGTGAACTGCTTTGGAGTCTGAGGCCGGACATGGCTAGTGGGAGGATTTGGGCTGAAGAGTGCATTTGTTTCTACTGCTGCTTGATCTTCATTAATTGAGAGGCCCTGAGCCACTCCACTGACCGAGTCGGTCTGTGCCACTGCTGGCTTGGAAATGCTCAGCTCTGAAGGATGCCTGCATGCTCCCGCTGGTCAGTCTCATCTTGAGAGTGTGCTCTTCAGTTTTAAAGATGAGCCCAGCAGAGCTGTCTTTCATCGACCAAGGTTGGGTTGTCTACCTGGGCCCAGAGGAGTCGTCTTGGGTGAGCTAAGAACAAGGCAGGGTTTCCCACAAAGAGCATTCTTCAGTGACATTGACACATCCCCTCTGTCTTCTGTAGGGAAGGGGGAAGGTGGGTGTCAAGGATAGAACCCACAAGAAGGTAGCTTTAGTTATTGAGGGGCCAAGAGCCACAGCTCTGCAAAAATAAAGGTCTCGGATGTTTTTGGTCACCGCTGGTACAGCCAAAGGATGCCAGCGTTGTGCAGGTCCCTCCAAAGGGTGGCTTCCAGGGACAGGTCGTGGTTTGCGTAGAATATCAGTGGCTTCTTTATTCGATCGAAATAGTGGTCAGAAAATTTCTGGTAGTTGCTGGTGATGAATCCATAGGCACTAACCTGGACAAGGACAGTTAGCATTTGAGTTAGCATTTGAGCTGCTGTGTGTAAAGGGCTTCCCTGGTGCTTAGATGGTAAAGAATGTGCCTGCAGTGTGGCCCCTGGAGTAGGCCATGGTAACCCACTCCAGTATTTCCTGGAGAATACCCACGGACAGAGGTTCCTGGTGGGCTGTAGTCCATGGGGTTGCAAAGAGTCGGACACGACTGAGCAACTAAGCACAGTTTATAAAGTGGCAGGAACTCAGGCATAGCTGCCTCGTGTGAAGGTGAGGACACCAACCGTTCTCACCCACATTTTCATACCTGCACTGCGTGTTCTGCACATTTTCTCACCCAACTCTAAATTGTAGATACTGTCTCTGTTTTACAAATGGGGAAATGGGCTCAGAAAGATAACCAAAACATGTGTCCCCAGTCACAAGCTAGTAAGTAGCTGGGCTGGGTTTTTAACTCCGGTCTGTGACACCAAAGCCATGATCATTATGCTCAAGATGGAGGCAGAAAGCCCCTTACCTCCCACTTCCTGGTCTAATGGTGACTGCAGACAGTAGAGTCCTGTCTGAAACATGGAAAGGGGGACCAGAGCCCAGTAGTGCTTGGCCTCGAGCTCTTGTGCCTGGGTCACCACTGCCTTTCCCTGAAACCTGCTTCTCAGCCTCGGTCTCTGCAGCTCATGTGGGTACCACCCCAGCAAGAATTAGCTCATGGAGTGAGTTCAGAGACTCCACGTGTGGAAGGCTGCCCACCTCAGTTTGAGAGAATCTTTTCAAAACAGATGTCCCTACCCACTTCGGTTGAGATTTTGCTTTCACAAGAGTAGTTGGGTCAGATGACCCTTAAACACGATGTGCAGTGGCTGCCCCAGGGCAGAGGGTGAAAGGACAAGGCCAGGGGAAGGTGGCCCTGGGGAGGAGGCAAGATGGCCCAAGGCTGACCCCTAAGGGACCAAGAGCACTTCCTCCAACCCATTCCCTAGACTACATGGCTCCTGCAGCTGGAGAGCCTTCCGCCATGGGATGGAGGCCCAGAGTCCCAGGTCTGGGTTAGCAGGCCTCAGGCAGAGGATCTCATGGATGGAATAAGGTTCCATTCACACCAGCTCTGCTGCTGTGGGCTCCTGAAAGAGCAGACCTCTTACCTGGTCACAGGTATGCAGAGCTGTCAGCAACATGAGGGCCCCAGTGCTAGGCATGTATAGGTCTCCAAATTTTGTGTTAATCAACTTTGATTTCAAAAACCTGGAAGCAAAAAGAAGCATCAAAACAAAGACTCTGGAGGACTTGGTGGTACAGTGACTAAGAATCTGCCTGCCAGTGCAGGGGACATGGATTCAGTCCCTGGTCCAGGAAGATCCCATGTGCTGAGGAGCAACTAAGCCTGTGTGCCTATAGCCCGCACTCTGGAGAGGCCACCAGAATGAGAAGCCTGCACCCCACAGCAGAGTAGGGCTTGTTCGCCACAACTCGAGAAAGCCCGTGCAGGAAAGAACCCAGTGCAGCCGAAACACCCCAAGACTAATGGTCTTGCACATTAGCTTGAGGGTTGTGCCATTAACACCAACTCAGGCAAGTTGGAAAACGGCAAAATTTTCTGGCCCCTCTACCCTCACCCATCTGCCATTTGGAGAAAGATGAATTATGCACAAAAATCTTTGGTTGAAATAACACCTTAGGTAACGAGCAGTGAGGAGGAGGAACAGGCCCTCCTGAAGAACCACAGGTGAGACCCTTTCCTTTCTCCCACTATCTAGAGGCCTGAATCCAGCCTAACTTGCTTTTCCTCTCCGCACCACCCTCCCGCGCCACAAAGTCTAGGGCATAGTTGGCATAGCTATTTAACCTGACACCTAAATTTCACCTCCAGACAGGCCAAGCAGGAGCCACACAAGGACAGAGTACACATAGGTCCTGTGACTGGGTCGCTAGTTAGATGGTCACATGTGTGCATGCACACGTACACGCGCTCAGACACCCAGATGGTCCAAAGTGAGGCCACAGTATGGTGACCACGAGCCTTGACCTCAGCCCTGGGTTCTCTTCCAGGCCTTGCCAGGCAAATCGCCTAGCCTCTCAGCCTGTTCTTCCTCTGTTGAGTGGTCTTCAGTTTGCCTCCCAGACTCTCCTGCCACCGCTGGCATGCTCTGGGCCTTGGGGTGCTAGCCTGGGGCTGCATGCAGTAGGCTTCCCAGCTGCAGCAACGTCACCACTTCAGGCTGGACAGATGTGCGTTGCAGGGGCTGCCCTGTGTCTTACAGGTGGTTCAGCAGCATCCCTGGCTTCTGCCCACTAGGTGCACTCAGGTTGCCTGCTGCTGCTAAGTCAGCTTCAGTCGTGCCCGACCCTGTGCGACCCCATGCCCGGGATTCTCTAGGCAAGAATACTGGAGTGCGTTGCCATTTCCTTCAACAATGCATGAAAGTGGAAAGTCAAAGTGAGGTTGCTCAGTCATGTCCGACTCTTAGCGACCCCATGGACTGCAGCCTACCAACTCTCAGGACAGTGGACCAGCCTCCTGCTGAGAACCACTGATGGGTGGGGTGGGGTTAGAGATCTGCAGGCAGGGGTTCCCCAGGCTCCTCCCAGGGTCCTCCTGTGTTTGGGCCTGAACGCTGGCTTCCACATGTTCCCTCTATGCCCAGCCTAGGTGTTGGGCATTTTTGGTAAGTGAGCCTGTTGAGTTTCCTGTCTGCCTTGACTGATAGAACATCATCTCCATCAGTGTATTTAACCTGGTGGCTCAGTAGTAAAGAATCCACCTGCCAATAACGGAAGACTTGGGTTCAGTCTGGGTCCAGAAGATCCCCTGGAGAAGGAAATGGTCACCAACTCCAGCATTCTCTGGGGGAGTTGCCATGGACAGAGAAGCCTGGCAGGCTACCATCCAAGGGGTCGCAAAGAATGGGACAGGACTGCGGGACTAAACAAGTAAATGAAGCAGCCTGAGTGCCCGGGCGGGGCGACCACGGTGGTCCTGGGCACGTGGCCCAGCTGTGGGTTTCATCTT